>JAOBAT010114980.1:0-14075 GCA_026413305.1 Hydrozoanthus tunicans
CTTCACCATGTCCATCGTATATCCTATCATATTGTATAGGTTAACTAACCTTGATGACCCCTTCACCATGTCCATCGTATATCCTATCGTATTTTATAGGCTAACTAACCTTGATGACACCTTCACCATGTCCATCGTATATACTATCGTATTTTATAGGCTAACTAACCTTGATGACCCCCTCACCATGTCCATCGTATATCCTATCACATTGTATAGGTTAACTAACCTTGATGACCCCTTCACCATGTCCATCGTTTATCCTACCATATTGTATAGGTTAACTAACCTTGATGACCCCTTCACCATGTCCATCGTATATCCTATCATATTGTATAGGTTAACTAACCTTGATGACACCTTCACCATGTCCATCGTATATTCATAGTGTTGTATAGGTTAACTTACCTTGATGACCCCTTCACCATGTCCATCGTATATCCTATAGTATTGTATAGGTTAACTAACCTTGATGACACCTTCACCATGTCCATCGTATATTCATAGTGTTGTATAGGTTAACTTACCTTGATGACCCCTTCACCATGTCCATCGTATATCCTATAGTATTGTATAGGTTAACTAACCTTGATGACACCTTCACCATGTCCATCGTAGATCCTATCATATTGTATAGGTTACATTACTTTGATGACCCCGTACCCCATGCCCTCCCTAGATCCTATCGTAAGCTTTCTTATCTTTCTCACACACCTGCTGTATGTTTGATCCACAGGTTTCATGGGTGTACAAGTTCCGTTTTTCTATTTCATGAAAAAGGTTTGTGATTAACAAGAGCATTCCATTTTTTCTTAGAATTAAGTGGTTGTGTTAGAGATCAATAAGAAATGCAGTCATTCAAAGCTCTACACAGTCATACAAGCTCTCATTTCGTTTCTTTAGTTTAAAAACTTACAACACCATAATCAGGTGAAGGATTATGCTAAGCATAATGCTGTGAACCTTTAATCCGTTTGCCTTTGTTTCCGGTCTTGTTCACTCAACAACCTTTTGTTACTAACAGGGATTAAGTGTAGATGAGAATTCTATGGTGAGTTCTCCAGCATTTGGCCAAGCTGCCTCTGGACGGCAAGTTGTCACCAAGCAAACCATGAGGGATTTTATTGGATTGGAAAAAAGTAGCCAGGAAACAAAAAAGGCAATGATGGACTTTAGTTATTTGTCAACCATTGGTAACATGGACGAAGCATTTAAAGCAATTAAACTTATTAAAAGGTAAACGTTTCCCCTTCAGTTATAACCGTAAACGATTTAGTAGTCCAATTTACTACAGTAATACACAACTGAGACGGCAATTAACTTGGCGCCTATATTTCGACCATGTTACTGGTCTTCTCCATGTAAAGCTGCAGAAAAGTGGAAGAAGAGGAAGACAAACTTCTCGAAGGTTCAGTAGATTTAATAAAAAAGCATTTCGGCCTTTTTAGCCTTTTTAGCCTTAATATTTCAAATTTTCTTAGCCTTTTAATAAAAAAAAACGTTTTTGCCCTTTTAGCGTTAATTTAAGTGTTCAGTTCCCCTCTAACCCTGGAGTTTATCATTTTCTGTAGGTGATTACATGTCATAGATGTTTTGCTAGTTTTAATATATAGCCATGTAAAGAGGATTTTAATTGGTGAACTCCAAGCTGTTCCACTGACCCTAAACTGATGAACTTTAAAGGCCGAAACGGTTTTTATTAAAGCACTAGTCGAGAGTTCAGAGTCTCTCTTGTTTAAAGTTTTAGTATCAGTTTGGATCGAGGCCTCTATTTGAACATGGCAAAGATGCTCTTTTTTTTAAGACATTCATTGTTGAAAAGTCAACTAGTTCCAATTTTCACTCAATATTTATTTCTATATAGGTCTTTGTGTGTGCGTGTTTATGTTCGTCTGTTTATTTTTGACCCCAGTCTTGTCATTGCTTCACCTTTCACCCTCTAACTCTGTGTAAATGATCTTTTCGCTTCGTCTAACTTGAAATGCTATTTGTTCTGGCCATTAAACATCTGTTACACGGCAGCTTCTGAATGTTTTCTCTTTCAGTGAATCAGTGTGGGAGAATATGGCTCGAATGTGTGTAAAGACAAAAAGACTGGATGTAGCGAGTGTGTGTTTGGGAAATATGGGAAATGCTCGGGCGGCAAGAGCGTTGCGAAATGCCATGGAAGAACCGGAGCTTGATGCAAGAGTGGCAATGTTAGCAATCGAGCTAGGAATGCTGGTACGTGATTTTTGGTTGTTTTTGCTGTTTGAAAAACCAACCAGTGCAAAAAAATTCGAAGTCGGACGAGGAGAGTCTTATATTTTCCTTTTAACAATACACATGAGAATTTCTGGAGACAACTTGCCAGAAGTGGCAAACGATGCGCGCTTTTTGTCATGGGCTGAGTACTTAATTTTTACAATCCTTAATAACTTACAGTGGACAGTTAGAATCACATTTTCAAACGGCTAAGTTCTGAAACCCAAGGAAAGAAATATTTGCAAGATTGGATACAATTCTTATTTTGTTAAGTATTTTTGCACTTTGTTTGCCCTTTTTGCATTTTTTAAGGAAAAATTGCACTGCGCTTAAACAATTACAATCAAGAAATTTTTCCAATTATTACAAAAGTAATCGCACTGTTTTGATTTGTATTTGCACTGTTTGGGATTAACATAGACCGACACTCTCGTTCAATCAGATTGCAGTAGTTTTTTCTATGCGTATTATTACAAAGGAAACGCTGTTCATAAAAACTGAAGTTCTTGCGTTTGCACACTAGGATGAAGCAGAGAAGCTGTACAAGAGTTGTGGTCGATTTGATTTACTTAATAAACTGTACCAAGCTAGTAACAAATGGACAAAGGTAATAATTGATAGCAATCTTTTATTGTCCTCTTTTCAAATTGACCCAAACCTGAACGTTGATCTTTCTAGAGTGTCTGAAAGGTGATTGGTCAATTTCCAGTAGTCTGTTTTTAATAGTTATTTTTAATTGACTCTCGGTAATCATCTAATTTTGGATAGTTGATAATCATTCTCAATAATCAGCTAGATTTTTATCAGTCACTCTCAATAACATCCGTTTTGAATAATTGTTCACAGAAAGTAGCTGATTTTGAGTAAATGCTTTCTGTAAAACCAGATAATTTTGGATAAGTTTTCTTGATAATCAGCTGTTGTTTGATAGTCCTCAGTAATCAGCTGATTTTTCGTTGTTTGCTAGGATCGTTACAAGATACCCTAAAAGCTATGTTTGTGACTTCACTTTGTGGCACACCATAATCGATTAATGGAAATGCTGTTTGGGTTTGTGAGGGAATCTGCTTTGTGTATCACTTATCTACTGTTTAAATAATTCCATTTCAACTGTTGCTGTATTTTAAACTAGAAACGGTTGTACTTGTTTTCCTCCTAAATTAAGTTGAGTCATCTTTTACTTATAGCTATGTTTGCTGTTAATATAAGGCTCGTCCATTTTTTGTTGTTCGGCTGTGCAATTTAGGAAAAATGAGATCAAGTATTAAGGACGGTGGTGTGAACAACGATGTTTTGTTGCTTTGCATATTAGGCAATTGAAACAGCTGAACTTCAAGACCGCATCAACCTGAGGACCACTTATTACAACTACGCCAAGCATTTGGAAGCGACTGGAAACTTCTCAGCAGCTATTAACAAGTATTTTACTATTGTGATTACATAGTGTTAACTATGTTTGTATTATGATAGAATTGTGTTTACTATTTAACTAAAAAGTTTGTGTTACACAAAACAACGTCCACATTGTCTTTTGATTCGGTCGATAAGCTATTTACTGAGTCCAATTTAAACCAATAAAATTGATTTAGAGTGATCATGGTTACGTATTTCACAATAGTTTGCTTAGGTTTTGTTTTATAAGTTTTGTATATTTTTGTTCTCGATTGTTGTTTTTTACCTATTGATGGGTTTCTTTCGTAGCTATGAGAAATCGGACACCCACCGATTTGAGGTACCGAGGATGTTATTAGATGATGCTCCTCAACTGGAGGCTTATATCCTTAAAACCAAGGACAAGTAAGTCGCTCAACAATCGCACTTGGCTGGGTAACCTCGCCTCCATCTGAGGTGTTACTATATCTGTGGAAGATTGCAACCGCAAACGAAAGCTTGCACAAGTTAAAAGTTAATCCAGTGTTTAAAAAGTTTAAAAACGTGTTCCCTTATCATTGTCTGAGTAGATGAGTTTACGCAATTCAACAACCCCTACTCTGCGATGACCATGTGATCACACTAGTAATCAGGGTTCGTCCAGGTCCTTAAAAACCCTAGAAGTACTTAATTTTCACTTTCCAAAATTTGACGCCACAAAAGTCCTTAAATTTTACAAAAATCAGTCATGGTCCTTTAAAAGTCCCTAAAGTTTTGCTTTTTCACTGAAGTTGGCATTTTGTTTGAATCACGAGTCATGTACTTAGCTTACAGTTTGTTGAGTTTGAATGAAGACTGCACTGTTATGTTGTCATAAATGGTGCACAGTAATAGTTTTACTTTTGTAATGCCAAATCAAACCTTTGCAGTTCTATGGACTTTAGTGTCAGGTCCGTGAGTAACAACAACTAAAACGTGCCTATAACTATATAACTGTATCAAGGAAAATCAGTACTGTAAAAAGTAATGTTTTAGGTCAGTTAGGTCAGGTTGTTGATGCCCCATGGATGTCCCATCTTACCTTAGAAAGTCCTAAAATTTTTCTTTGAGAAAAGCGGACGAGCCCTGGTAATCCCACTGCTTGAAGGTTGGATATTTGTAGATTGCGAGTAAGGATTTTCCTTTAGATTTGAGTTACTTATTCATTGACAGTGAGTTACCTTTTCTTTATTGCCACGGACGTATAAATATCTCAAGTTTTGAGCTTATATCAGGACCCAGTTGATCAAAGGGTGACTAGCACTCATCCACAGTTAACTTTTTAACCCACGATCTTGTTTCCAACGTTACCTAGACTGATTGGAGCTGTAGTTTAGGAGGTGACAAATTTTACCACGGGAAACCTAAACAGTATTTTATTAGAAGAGCAAACCTTTCCTTAGAGAAGAAGTTACTGCTTGAATTGTGGCTTGGCCCAGGGTAAAAGCTGACCATCCTTTGAATAACCCAGCCCTGATGAGTGGCTTAACCCAGGGTAAAAGCTGACCATCCTTTGAACAACCCAGCCCTGATGAGTGGCTTAACCCAGGGTAAAAGCTGACCATCCTTTGAACAACCCAGCCCTGCTTAGCAAGTATTGTGCTGTTGACTTTGTTGTGCAGGGAATTGCGAAAGTGGTGGGCGCAGTACATGGAAAGCACTAGTGAAATGGAGACTGCCCTTCAGTTTTATGAAGTTGCACGAGATAATCTGTCTTTAGTGAGGGTCTACTGTTACTGTGGCAACCTCGAGAAGGTAAGGAGGGAGAGAGAGCCAGTTTGCATATCAGCTCTAAAACAACGTTACGTCAAGAATTTGTAATTTAACGAGTACAGTAAATTACAATGTTGCTTTCAAGAAGCTTTTTGATGAGCTTTACTCGGTGGGAATTTTCCTAAAAAGCAACCATCATAAAACGACAAAAGGGATACCTTTACACGTAAAACGGCTATGTTAATGGCCTTCAGAGTCCATACAACGACCATTCCTGTTTACAGTCGCGCAATTGACAATGTGACTGCATCCATTGTGATCAAGGCTCTAGTTATAACCGAAAGCTTTTTAATTAGTTTTGAAACTATGTCAACGATAGATGTGAACCTTCATAATATGATTAACAGTTATTAACCGTACAAGATAAAAACAGCAAAGTTGTGTTCAAAGTTAAGTTTAAGTTAGAGCTTGAAGCTGTCCATGAACATAAACTATAGAAAAGAAAGAAGGAAGGAAGGAAATGAAGCGAGGGAGGGAGGAAATGAAAAGAAAAGAAAAGAAAACTTTGATATGCAAAGTAGAACTCTCTGGTTATATGAATTTTCGAAAATTAAAACCGTTTCCCGTAGCTAGTGTTATGTTTTTACGTACAATAATAGCTTTCAGACTCCCATATTTTTGGCCGAGCAAGAGCCCTATCCCGAGAGTCCTGGTGTGATGACGTAGCATAAGTCAGCTGACTAGCAAAGGCCTTTAAGCACGCAAAGTTCGTTCGCGTTTTTCTTTATCTCTTTTATAGTTATAGTTGATAGTATGCCAAGAATTTCAACTTGAAGTTTTGGTTTGTCATGCTTTTACCTGCAAAACACTTACATGACGTCTGAACAACCAACTAATAAAGATCTGGGCAAATTCAGAATTTTAAAGGACCTACTGCTACGTCATTGGTTACCCGTTCTCGGCTTGCTCGGTCAAAAATTAAGTTTCAAACTTTTTTTATTAAAAAGTATTTTTAAATGCGGATACTTTTTTCGGCTAGTCAAATTCTGAGCTCAAAGATGACATAAGTTTCAATCTAGAAAGCAAAAAAGAAAAAACTAATAAGCTTTATTGGGACTTTAACAAAATCCAGTTTTGGTTAGCTTCTTATGTTGTATGATCGGTTTTGACATCTTTTCATACGATCTTTATTGAACGTTTTTTTTTTGGCAAATACAGGCGGCAGAAATCTGCAATGAGACTGGTGACAGGGCAGCTTCGTACCACTTGGCAAGACAGTACGAAAACCAGGTGTGTTGATAAGCGCACTTGCGCAATGATGTTTAGAAAATGATGGTGCGCAAGAACAGTTTTTATTCACGAGTGTAAAAAATGTGCAAATCTTTTTCCATGTTTTCTTTTCACCATGCACATGAATATTTTTTAATCATGAAACTGTTCACACACGTTTCGGCGTTTGTAAAAATTTAAGAATCACAGCGTGTATGTAACAAATTTCAAACAAGTTACGGTGCTCTTTTTTAAAAATGCCTTGATTAGTATGCGGATTGCCTGCCGATCTTCGGTTTGTTAGACACTAAAAACTGATTAGTAGTGGTTTAATTTACTCATCGTTTTCTCCTTCACTGCCGTTAAAACAGAAAAACAAGCCTTTTGGTAGTTTTTAGCCAGGATAGCATCCCTGGAAACCTTCCCTGAAGATTGTTTTAACCGAAAATGTTTGGAATTTATAAATTTTATTTCGCCTTTTATAATTTTTTATTTTTATGATTTTAATATGTAATTGATTTCAAGTTTACAAAAATCAATCAAGTTACATATAGTATAAGTAAAGAAATAAGTCCTTATGTAAATTTTTTATGTTTAAGTTATTATTTAACCCTCCGGACTTGTTGTGAAAATTGTCTTTAACATTTGTCGTACATAGCTATTTGCCCAAAAAATTTTAAAAAAATGTAGTCGAGTAGTTTAGTGCGTTGAAATTTGTTTTTGTTTGATTCAAGGAGAATGTAAAGGATGCAATTCACTTTTATACTCGAGCTCAGTGTTACAGTAACGCCATTCGGCTTGCAAAGGTGAGTTGTCGTACAATAGATATTGTACACTTACACGCTATACGTGATCATACTTTAACAATTTAAAACTTTGTTTGCAAAATTCTGAATGTCGGCACAGGCAATTACTTTCATAATTTCTTCTTTTGATTTTCTTTTAACTGCCCTGAAACACTGTCTTGTTCTATTGGTGTCCTTATCACGTTTCGGAACAGAAATTCCTTCTTCAGCCTGGCATTTCAGTGAATCAGGGCGTGTGGCATATCGAAACAATCATGAATTTTAACTGTGGTTTAATTGATTACTAATGAAACAGCACACAACGGGATCAGAATTACTCTTTTGAAATTCCCTGTCTTCCTTTTTCCTAACTTAATTGCGACCAACATGTTCTTTTGTGTATTGTAGGAACATGGTCTCGATAACGAGCTGATGAACCTAGCCTTACTCAGCAACTCAGTTGATATGATCGATGTCGCAAGGTAACCTTACTGAACTTTCCTTCCCAAACCTGCCTACTCCGTTGATACAAAACAGATATGCAGGTCTTGGATTAAAACTGCAATCATTTAGAACGACCAAACTTAATCCTAGGTTAAGAAATTCCCTGCCATCTGACAGTGATAGTTAGATGGGATAAGCATGACCACACTTGGTGGTAGGTTAAGGGATTCGTTGAAATCTCTCTGTGTTAATTAGATTGTGAACAGTAGACCACACTTGAAGGTGGGATAAGGGATCCGTTGCAATCTCTCTGTGTTAATTAGATTGTGAACAGCGTGACCACATTTGGTGGTAGGTTAAAGGATCCGTTGAAATCTCTCTGTGTTAATTAGATTGTGAACAGCATGACCACATTTTGTGGTGTGATAGAGGATCCCTTGCAATCTCTCTGTGTTAATTAGATTGTGAACAGCGTGACCACATTTGGTGGTAGGTTAAAGGATCCGTTGAATTTCTCTGTGTTAATTAGATTGTGAACAGCATGACCACATTTTGTGGTGGGATAGAGGATCCCTTGCAATCTCTCTGTGTTAATTAGATTGTGAGCAGCATGACCACACTTGGTGATAGGTTAAGGGATCCGTTGAAATCTCTCTGTGTTAATTAGATGTGATTAGCATGACCACACTTGGTGGTAGGTTAAGGGATGCGTTGCAATCTCTCTGTGTTAACTAGATGTTAATAGCATGACCACACTTGATGGTAGGTTAAGGGATGCGTTGCAATCTCTCTGTGTCAATAAGATGTGACTAGGATGAACACACTTGGTGGTAGGTTAAAGGATCCGTTGAAATCTCTCTGTCTTAATTAGATTATGAACAGCATGACACACTTGGTGCTAGGTTAAGGGATGCGTTGCAATCTCTCTGTGTTAACTAGATGTTAATAGCATGACCACACTTGATGGTAGGTTAAGGGATGCGTTGCAATCTCTCTGTGTCAATAAGATGTGACTAGGATGAACACACTTGGTGGTAGGTTAAAGGATCCGTTGAAATCTCTCTGTCTTAATTAGATTATGAACAGCATGACACACTTGGTGCTAGGTTAAGGGATGCGTTGCAATCTCTCTGTGTCAATAAGATGTGATTAGCATGACAACACTTGGTGGTGGGTTAAGGAATCCGTTGCAATCTCCCAACGTTACCTAGATGTGAGTAGCATGACCACACTTGGTGGTGGGCTAAGGGATCCATTGCAATCTCTCAATGTTAACTAGATGTGAACAGCATGACCACACTTGGTGGTGGGTTAAGGGATCCGTTGCAATCTCTCAATGTTAACTAGATGTGAATAGCATGACCACACCTGGTGGTGGGATGAGGGGTCCGTTGAAATCTCTCTTTGTTAATTAGATTGTGAACAGCATGATCATACTTGGTGGTTGGTTAAGGGATCCATTGCAATCTCTCAATGTTAAATAGATGTGAATAGCATGACCACACCTGGTGGTGGGATGAGGGGTCCGTTGAATTATCTGTGTTAATTAGATTGTGAACAGCATGACCACACTTGGTGGTTAGTTAAGGGATCCGTTGCAATCTCTCTGTTTTAATTAGATGTGATTAGCATGACCACATTTGGTGGTGGGTTAAGGAATCCGTCGCAATCTCCTAATGTTAACTAGATGTGAAAAGAATGGCCGCAGTTGGTGATGGGTTAAGAGATCTGTTGCATCTCTCTGTGTTAATTAAATGTGATTAGCATTACCTCTCTAATTGACGGTTGGCTAAGGGAAAATGTAAACATGAGACTGTTGATTAAGAGTTTAAGGTTAGGTCAAACATTTTTATTGTCGAAATGTTCGAAAGTTGTCGACCCCAGAATAACTTGTGTGATTTAAAAAAATCGGTGATGATTCTAGATCGTAACCACTTTAGAAACTGCTAGACCAGAGTTTTTGTTTACGTACATTTATTAAATTTATGAGTTGTAACTACTTGGTTACTGCTTAATCACCTTACAGAAGCTGTTTAGTAACTTTTTCCTCCGATTAAAGTGACCCTTTGGCAATTTTTTTTTAGATACTATGAAAGTCTACCAAATATGCAAGACAAAGCTGTG
This sequence comes from Hydrozoanthus tunicans, assembly GCA_026413305.1. Taxonomy (NCBI): domain Eukaryota; kingdom Metazoa; phylum Cnidaria; class Anthozoa; order Zoantharia; family Hydrozoanthidae; genus Hydrozoanthus; species Hydrozoanthus tunicans. The sequence goes on from JAOBAT010114980.1 coordinate 9,990, forward strand.
ATGCTATACCACAAGGTAAGGTTCGACCTGATAATCGTGTAGCTGTGATGATATATCACAGATGTACGATCCCAGTCGACAAGACATTCAGCGATTATGCGAAAAAAAGTACTGTTTTGAGAAAAAGTAACATAATTGATTGTAGAATCACAATGTTGAAATTGGTCTTTTACGGCATTTCATAGGGCGGCAACGTTACCAAGGCATTGGACCTGTGCTTTAGAACAGAGCAGTTTGCCGCGTTGCAAGTCATCTCCGAGGATCTTGACGAAAGTACCGACCCTGCCATGTTAGAAAAGTGTGCCGATTTCTTTATGATGCACGGACAGCACGACAAGGCCGTAGAGCTGCTGGTTGTTGGAAAGAAGGTACATTACTACTTAAGGGCATCAACGCTGATGCCACGAGACAACAAATGAAATAGTAGAAATTGAGCAAATACAAGCAACTATAATGTGCGCCAGAGCTCAAACAGTTCAGTGAAAAAGAAAATTTTTCTTCCCCTTGTAAGAACTGAATCGCTTCTTTATTTTCAGCTGCCGCAGAACTCTCTGTCTACCTTTTATCCATGGAGCATGCTAAGTTTTCAATTAAAGAAACCTCAATAGGAAATCTTATTACGAATAGGGTAATCTTTCAGAACAACTCCACTGATCAGTTTGAATTGTGTAACTAACTTTTATTTAATTTCAAGCGAAGAGTGTTGTAACAGGTAAGTCGATGGAAGGAGAACATATCCTTATCTTGCCGTTGCTCGTGGGCTCAAGCTTGATGCTATGCTGGACGGGCAACCGTTTTAAAATGTCTCAACTTCATATCACAATGGTGGCATGGTGACTAATGCAGGCCTTGCAAGCGTTAACAAAGGCTCGCGAAAGCAAAAATTGTAGCAAAAACACTCGATATTTTCAAGGAAGCCAAAAATGAGCGAAAACATACTAGGAAGAAAGGAACTCCTGTAGTTTTGGTGAAATTCTGTTGTGAAATGATTGAGAAAAAAATGATTAATGTACGAAAAGAATCGACGGTTGAAGAACATGCTGTAAAATGCACAAGAATTGCAAAGTAAGTTGCTTAAAGAGACCCACTGGAATGAAACACGTGGAACGCACTTCACCAATATGTGATTACTTTTAGTTTTGGCGGTAATTGAAGCTAAACGAAGTTATTCTGAAAAAAGGGTTATGCTAGAAACGTCAACTTTCTAAAATGTTTCACGTTTACTTGTTATAACTGCGTTCAACATCGTTTAGTTGAATTACCCATTCCGAAAGATGTCGGCAGTATGTTTTTACCATGATGCATTGCGAACCTTGCACCGCTAAAAGAAACTGAGGGCAGACGACTGTTGGCAAAACTCTTCCTTGTACCAGCAACACACTGTGTGGTGTGTCAAATTTGAGGTTTACTGATTCTCTCTTCGCGTTATTTTTGGTGAATTGAAGAAGTTAATGAGCTAGGAACTTTGGGTAAATGTAAAATTCGCTATCTTTTGCGTAATCACGGATTTTGGTTTTTTTTTTTTTATAAGTTTGAACAGAAACAAACCGATTGGCCTCTTGGCTTTACTATAGGGAAATCGTTATTCTGTACTAGATGTGTGTTAGGTTGGTACGTAGTAACCCAACTAAATACTCATATGGAGGTGTGAACTAGTTACTTAGATATTCTTGAAATGAATAACGTGTGGTATTTGCAGTTTTCCGAAGCTCTGGAGGTGTGCATGGCGCACAATGTGACAATAACAGAACCGTTAGCGGAGAAAATGACCCTGCCAAAGGGAAGCGCCCAACCGGAGTATCGCAATAAGCTGTTGGAACAGATAGCGGAGTCGTGCATGCAGCAAGGTTCTTACCATCTCGCAACTAAGAAATTCACCCAAGCTGGAAACAAAACAAAGGTTATTTCACTTTCGTAAAGCTAAGCATGTATATTGAATGAATGTATGCTAGTGTAGGCGTCTGTGTGTGCGTTTTTCAAAACTATGTGAACTTTTGAGGAAGCAAGCGTTAAGTGTAATTTTGTCTTCCCGTCCTAGGCTATGAAAGCATTGCTTAAGTCAGGAGACACCGAGAAGATCGTGTTTTTTGCTGGCGTATCACGGCAGAAGGAGATTTATGTGATGGCTGCTAACTATCTTCAATCTTTGGATTGGAGAAAAGATCCTGAAATCATGAAGAATATCATAGGGTTTTACACAAAGGGCCGTGCTTTAGACTCGCTGGCCGGATTTTATGATGCTTGTGCACAGGTTTGTGGAGTACTTAGCCTTGCATCAGTCAAAATACTTAAGAGTTTTGCCTTGCATCAGTCAGAATGCCTAAGAATTTTGCCTTGCAACAGTCAGAATTCCTAAGAGTTTTGGCTGTTGATCAAACAGGTACAGGGCTTAACGGGTCAGAAATCCTCTCTGACTCTAGCAAATCAAAGCTAATCTTTGATCTTGCTTTCTGTCGAACTTTTGGAAATATTGAGCTAAAATTCACGAACTAACGTTTTTTCAAGAAGTCCAGAGTTGGAAAATTTTACTTGGGAACATTTTCTTAGATATCAGAACGAATTCAAGCCTTAGGTACTCGTATTGTTGTAATGTTGTGTATGACTTTTCAATCAGGTCTACATTCAGTCACTGAATCAGTTTGTGTCAACTGCTTATATCTCTGAGCGAGCCTGTTTTTTTTTTGAGGAAAGTTTTTTCCAAATACGAACAAGTTTCTTAAATACTTTGTGTTATTTATGTTCAGGTTGAAATAGACGAATATCAGAACTACGACAAAGCACTTGGCGCGCTGACAGAGGCGTACAAATGCATGGCAAAAGCAAAGACAAAGAACCAGGATGCCCAAGAAGAAAAAGTAGCTTTTTTGAAACAGCGCATCAGCTTTGTAAAGAAGTTTGTGACAGCTAGAAGGTTGGTAAATTGCGCTTTTATTGAAATAGCTAATTGTTTAGTAACCTTCAAGAATAGTACTTTGCTACGGGGAGTGGAGTTGGAGTAGGTGGTTAACAGGTACAACTAGTATTAAAGTCCCCGTAAAGCTAATTTTTTATTTTTTAAAATTAAGATTATTGTCGTATATGAACTCAGAGTTCGAAAAACCGAAGAAAATTTCTGCATTAAGTATGCTTTTTAATAATAGTAAAAAAAAGAAATTTAAATTTGATCTGTGACATAACAGCAGACACTAGTATTTTTTCTCTCTTTTCAAAATTTTGAACTTCTTCAAATCCTTATTAGATGGTTGGACGTCATGTAAGTGTTTTGAGTTTGTTCGCTATAGAAAAATACTCGTTTGACTTGCGACTCGTACGCGCGAGTAGTTGTTACGCGGGTGTTACTGTACAGGCATCCAGTAACAGGAACGAGTAAAGGCTACGACGAGGCTCCTGCGGAGGAGATTGGTTAGCAATATGCCTACTCAAAAAATGAGTTAATAGCAAAATGAAGCCTGTGATCTGGTCACAGGCTTCATTTTGCTATTAACTCATGATGAGCGTCAGAAGCTTGTAGGAAATTTTTTTGAGCGCTTTCATTTTACAATATTTTTTCTTTTTTTCCAGGGTTTCTTGATTTTTTTTTCTAAATCTTGGCAATTAAACTATTCCCAGAAGGAATTACTTGAAACCTGCAGTTAGAGATAGTTTTATATGGCTAACGAGATTTTGTTGAAAACTTTTCATTGAAAATACAAATTTTTAAAATTTTGCGTTTCATAACTTTTTTACTTGTGCATGTGTAGTATGAGCCTGAAGGATATTTGTTTCGGCCGCATAGATCGTATGAAGAGGATCCCGAGGAATCAGTTAGAAGCTGCCAAGTGTTACTGGAAGAGCCAGATCTTGAGACTGCGGTCAGGGTGGGGGATGTTTATGGATTCATGATCGAACATTTTGCGAGACAGCAGAACTACTCCAAGGTAAGAATGTGCAAGTAGATTCCCATCATCCGTACATTGAACTCGGGTGACAGACCAACTATTCAAAATTAGGAATATACAAATAGATTCACATCACCCGTACATTGAACTCGTGTTACAGACCAACTATTCAAAATTAGGAATATACAAATAGATTCACATCACCCGT
>JAOBAT010114991.1:0-14074 GCA_026413305.1 Hydrozoanthus tunicans
CTGATTTTTACCGTACACCTTTAGGTCATCCATAAACAGTAGGTGGTTGATAACTCCGTTTCCATCGCCTAGATCATCATTATTATTATTATTATTATTATTATTATTATTATTATTATTATTACGAACCAAATACTTTTTCAGAGGAAAAACTTACTTATAGCATGCAGCATTCAATCCTCAATGAGCAAATTTGGGAAAATTCCATATTTAACCTCCATTAATTACTTTCTTATCTCATTTTCTCATTACCAAATGTCTTATTTTGTATGTGTTGAGTAAGGAGAAGTTATATATTGATAACTGACAGAAAGGGTTAACCTGAAGCTACTTCCTACCTCCTCGCTTCCATCTATCTTCTCAAAATCAGAAATTGCTAGAACGCCGTCGCTATCAGCATCAAGTATCTTGAATATCTGACAATATCGAAAATAGTTATGTCAATATATAATACATAACACTTATAAATCGAGAGTGAGGCGATTACAACAAATTTCAGACCGTAGTCTTGATGTATGGATTAACCAGGTGATGGCGAGGCTTGTAATAGGAGGGGATGATGATGGACTTACGATGGAACAGGAAGGGATAAGGATGATGGCAGTGAACAAAAAAGGGGGGGGGGGTGATGATGAAATAGGTGGGATGCGTCATGATGATGACGATAGAATAGGAAGGGATGATGATTTTGATGGCGGCGAAAGAATAGTTAGGGGATGACGATGATCTTACGATGCAACAGGAAGGGACAATGATGACGGCGATGAAAAAAGGAGGGTGATGATGAAATAGGAGGGATGGGTAATAATGATGACGATAGAATAGGGAAGGATGATGTTTATGATGACGACGATGGAATAGGTGTTGGATGAAGATGATCTAACGATGGTACAGGAAGGGATGATGATGACAACGATGGAGTAGGAGGGATGTGTGATGATGACGCTGATGACGATGGAATAGGAGGCGCACGAGGGGAGCATGGTGGTGATCTGACGATGGGTTAGGAAGGGTTATGATGATGACGATGGATAGGAAGAGATAAAGGTGATCTTAAGATAGAACGAGAGGAAAGGGGAATATTGATGACAGCAATGGATAAGGAGGGATGTGTGGTTTTGACGACGTTGATGATGGAATAGGAGGGGTACGTGATGATGATCTGACGACGGATTAGGAAGGAATTATGACGACGACGATGGAATAGGAAGGGATGGCGATAATGATGACGATGGAATAGGAGGTGATGATGACTACGAGAAAAAAATAGGAAGGGATGATGATCTTACGATGGAACAGGATGGATGGTGACTACGAGGAAAAATAGGAAGGGATGATAATCTTACGATGGAATAGGAAGGGGTGGTGATAATGGACCAGTCCTGAGTGGTACATGATAAAGATACTTGAGTATTTGATGACAAACAAATTGAGATGAAACGTTTGATAAGATGTTGATAGGTGTGGTCTATTGTAACAGAGTGCCTTCAGATAACGATAATGAATGAACAAATAGTGATGATGAAAATAACGAGTAATAGTGGTGATGATGGTGGTGATGAGAACGATATTGATTTTCTGAGAAATACAAACATGCATTTTCTATCAACTCACAGATTTAGCAGCTTCTGAGAAACCTTCGTTCCACATGTATTTGCCACGCCCCATCATGACTTCATCCTTTTACGGAATGAATATAAAAAGGTTAGAGCAATTTAGACTTACTACCAGAGCTACAAAGTTCATGAAAGAATAGAAAGGGTCAACTACGACATTGGACTATAATCCTGAGTCTCAGAGACCGTGGTCTCCCCCTAAATGAGTTTACGAATTCTAGCAAGCTTATGTTAAGCTAATAAACCTACCGAGCACCCTCAAGGCTCTAGCAGCTCTCTGCACTTGGCAAATGTTGTGTTTTCAGCTTTGGTTTTGTATAGTTAGTAATAAAACCAGCCAAGAGGAGTTCTGTTTACTAAATGGTTTAAAAAAATCCCATGCAAAAAGACACCTTTGCCAGCCAAGGGTTTTATTATAGAAATAAATCTACTTCTAAAGAAAATCTTGTTCCCATTCCGGCGTGTGCTACCCACTCGCCCTATACTTAATCTAGACGTTGTTTTTTTAACACTTTCAGTCGCTGTTGTTTTGGTAAATTCTCCCAACTAGAGCCCATACTTTTCGTGTGACACGTTTGGGAGAATTTCACTTTTCATCTTCAGTAGTTCGCTCGTTTTCTCATTACCAAATGTCTTACTTAGCATGTATTACGTAAGGTGAAGTTAGATTTTCATAACTGACTGCTGGCACTATAGAGATTAAGGCGGTTAAAAATTTAGGTACCAAAGTCATCCAGTATTATTGTAGTTTGTGTTTTCAAGCTACCACTTAAACTAGTTAACTATCGTTTACGAACCAATGTATTGCAAGGTATTGTTACTCTATTTACTAAGAGGCTTTAAAAGGGGCCTTTGGATGGAATCTCGAGTATTATGGAATGATTTTGGCTAGAAATGAAAAATCTCTGTCAAACTATTTATCAGTGTTACCGACATTATTCACTTAGTTTGAACTTACCCCTTTCATTTTTTCCTCAAACTGGTCAAAATTCATCTTATGATCGAGTCTGGTAAGGAACGATGTAAAATGTACACTAGAAAAAAACAAAAAAACAATAAATCATATCATCTGCACGACAAAGTTTAACTTCGAAACAAATACAGACCGACATCGTATCTAGGATAAGGACTAAACCAGACAACAAAAGGCAATAAATTAAGCCAATGAGGCGCGAGTATTGAGATAAAGGGGGTCCATTAGTAACAAAGCGGGAAAATTGACGCCAAAATACTGCACGTGACTATTTTAACAACTTGTACTTAATACCTGCCCTTTCAATGAACCAATGAAAGAACATGGCGAAATACTTCAGTAGGAAGAGATGTTTATAGACCTTCTCACGTAAAAATGTTTTAAATACACCAAGAATTGACCGTGGACAGCACAAACTTCAGTGCATCAGCAAAATTGCAAAGTTTTGTAAACATTTCCCAAAAACTGTAGATACAAAGTTTCTATTCTTTTAAACAGAGAAATGTATTGCAAAAACAAGGAAACGAGGCCAGACAGGTACGATGGCAATCTACCATGCTGCATATACGCAGTTTGTGTGACTTTTAGTTGGAAAATTATTCGGTTTCAAACCTTCATTACTAAGTCAGTCAAATTCAAGCAAATCTGTATGAAATTTGGTAGGTTTGCTAAAATATTATTGTCTGAAACAGACTCTGTACTTGCTTTCCCGATGAACTGAATATATATTTATGCTTTGCTAGCATGAGAAATACTAAGTACAACCCTTTTAAGAGATGTAATGAATGAGTTAACACGTTTCTTTCTTACAAAAGATCTACTGGGCCTTGGCTATCGCCGTTATCTGCGAGAGAAGAAAACGTGAACTTGTCCAAAGTCTGGCCAGATTCCATATTGCATTGTTGAGGGACAAAATCTTTTTTGTGCGCCCACCAAACATTCACAGCGATATTGCGATCAAAGGACCGAACTTGGTGGAACCTTGAAATGAATAACAGGAAACAGTTATGAGTTGTAAGATAAAAGTGGTAGTGGTATTGGTGGTATTGGTTGTGGTGGTGGTGGTAGAGATGGTGGTAGTTGTGATGGTGGAAGTGCTGGTCATAAGGTGGTGGTAGAGGTGGTAGTGTGATGGTGTTGGTGGTAGTGTTGGTGGTGTTGGTGGTGGTAATGGGGGTGGTAGTGTTGGTGGTAATTGTGGTGGTAGTGTTGGTGGTGGTTGTGTTGGTGATGGTGGTGGTGGTGGTAGTGTTGGTTGTGGTAGTGCTGGTGGTAATGGTGGTGATAGTGTTGTTGTTGTTGGTGGTGGTGGTGTTGGTAGTGCTGGTGGTAGTGGTAATGGTGGTGGTAGAGAAGATGGTAGTGGTGATGGTGGTGTTAAAGTTGGTTGTGGTGGTGGCATTGGTGATGGTAGTGTTGGGGGTAATGGTGGTGGTAGAGGTGGTGGCAGAGAAGGTGGTGGTGTTGGTGGTGGTAATGGTGGTTGTAGGTAGTGCTGGTGGTGGTGGTAACGGTGATGGTAGTGGTGGTAGTAGTAGTAGTAGTAGTAGTAGTAGTAATAATAGTAATAATATTATTAGTATTACTTCATTGTAACAGGGATGGACCTCCTAATATATTTCTAGACATTACTAAGGTAAAGATAAGAAGCTAGCTCGTTACTGTCCCTTACCACTTATATGGAATGTAAAGACAATCTCCGGGCTTCATAGTCACATTGAAATACTCAACGTCTCTCAGTCCAGGGTACTTCGTAAAATCAACCCTATAAAAAATGTTCATAAAAAAAACTATTACCTGTTTTAAAGATGTTCAACCTTTACATGTAACAGATAACCTAGGTCCATTTGAGGGTACATATTAACATTCTAAATAGTTTTTATTGCTGTCTTAATGCAGCAATCTCTATTCCAGCAGAAAAACTCGATTTTTCCATCTATTTTCCATATGTGTTTGATTTGGCCTCTCAAAGCCAATCTGGGGCGTAAATTTATGGCTTTTTGCTTCCGGTATTTCTTGTGTTCCATATATGGTTGGTTCGAGCACTTTAGGGCAATCAGCTTCTTCGAAAGATTAATATTTAATTTGTTCAGTGTTGTTTCATCCGAAAACCCAATGAAGCAGCCTCAGCACATAGTTTAATACCTTTGTTGCAGAATGAAGTTTTTACATAAACTAAACATGTTCTAACTTTAAAACAACTTCTTAAAAACCTACAAAGTGACCATTCATTTTCTTTGTCTTTACAAGAAGGTTCTGAAAATGTCCACTGCTACAACATATTATGAAGTTTGCAATTTTGTTAAGATTTTAAAATTTTGATTTTTAAAAATTCAGCAGGGTAGTACTCTGAATCTACTCCAGAGTACCTCCCCTCCAGTCCGGGATCCCCCAGGATAATAAAATGTCAATGTACCCCTTGCAGATAACTGGTACTTCATTGACGTCCCATCTATATATCTATACTTCATTGGCATCCCTGTCTACATCTATGCCAGAGTACCTTCAACTGGCAACCTGATACATTTATGTTGACCGATACCACTATATCTCAGTACTCCAGTGTACCCCCATCAAGCAATCTTTGTTAACCAGATATATAATAAACATACTTGTCTACATCTACTCCAGAATATCCTCCTTCAGGATGGTCTATTTTTACCTATGGTTCAAAAATGAAGCAATGAATTATCATAATATGTTACATATCACAACTGATCAAATGACTAAAAAAGCAAAAGCATAACAGTAGGCCAGAAATAACAGCAGGGGGGATCTAAAAACATGCTGATTACAGCACACATACCCACTGTGGGGGAGGGGGGGAAACCCTTTAAGAAATGGTCCTTTAAGAAATGCTTGGCAGACATAATTTATTTAAAAATGAACCTGAAAAGATATGCATCAATTAACTGACTTATTCAGACCCTAAAAGGTAGGATCATGTCTTTAACAAAAAAGCCAACATTCAAGATTCAACAAAGTTGATGTATCATTTTTAAAGGTAATAAAATATAATAGCTATAATTTCTATATAAGTTCAAAAACTGATTCTGAAAGGTACATGTTGTCTCAGTTCGAAAGATTTAAAAGGGTCTGCCGAGCACCCCTATCATTTTTAGGGGAGCCCCCCATCCCCCCACCCCTCCCCCATCACTGACTTGAAAAAAAAGTTAAATTCGAGCCGTACATACCTTTCCCTTATACTTCTTGTAGTCCATAAATAGAAGCTCTTTAGTGCCACTGAACAGGCAGTTGATGTTTTCCACGTCATCATTATGAACAACAGACTTGGTGCCTCCACTACTGAACCACATAACCTAGTATAGGCACAAATATGTACAGCAGAATATGTTAACCTTTATCAAGCTAAAAATAAAAAAATTAATCGGTTTCATGTACACTAAAAAATGTAAAAGTATAAAAAAATAAATTGGTGCCTTTTTATATATATATAGCACCTGTTCCATGTACATGCTCAAAGGCACTTTATATATAATAAGAGGCTACTGGTAGCCTACACTCGGGCCAGTAATCAATTCTTTGCAATTTAATAGACCAATTAATTCACAGAGCAAACAAAATCAAGTGAAGCCTCATGCTTTTACATGCAGCCCGCTATACTCAGAGCCTCCTGCTTTTACATGCAGCCCACTAAGAATTTATGGATGGCCATGCAAAAACTGCATGCCAATTTTGCGAGCCCACAATACCAATGCGATACGACGAAAAAAAAGAACAGCCACAAGTTATTGACTCACGATCAGTGCCTCACGGCCCAAGTAATGATCAGTTTGCCCCCAGCAGACCAGAAATATATTAACATCTAAGCAGTTCAAGTGAGCTGGTACTCATTTTACCAACCCTGGATGGATGGAAAGCTGAGTGGCTAAATTATATATTAGCAGGTAAGAAAGTCATCCAAATTAACATTCAACCCTCAACCAGGCTGGGAATCTAACTGGAAACCTCAGGATTGGGAGGCTGTAGAGATCTTACCACTGTGCAAACCCCTCCCCTATATAAAATAAATTAATAGTTGTAACTTTAAAACCACTGCTTAAAACCTGATTCTGAAAATGGCCATACTTCAACAAATTTTGAGATTTGTAATATTGTTGAGATTCTTTGGTTTTGATTTTTAGAAACTTAGCAGCAATAGGATTAATTCAATATAACTATTTTTCAGGTTAGCTAACCACAGCTAAATCAGTTTACCAATATGGCCATATGCATGGTGCCACAATGTAAAGAAATAAAATATTTAAAATCATTTGTAAATTCTAAAAAAATCTTTAATACAGATCTTTTGATCATTTTGTTGCTGCTAAATATAGACATATATTGCATTGATTTTCATGTACAAATTGTTATTGTGTAATATTTCTAAGAATTTCTGAAGTGTCTTGTATTGTGGTCATTATATGACCATATTAATTTTGTAATTCAGTGCTTATGTAAGCTGCAAAAGACACGAATAAGAAAACATCATTATTAATGTTTTTACTCTAATTATTACTGTTATTGTTATTATTATTATTATCATTATTATTATTATTATCATTATTATTATTATTATTATTATCATTACGATTACTACCACTTACAGTATCAACAAGCATATCTTTGGTGACATCTTCACAGAGTAATGGTGGTGGGAGAAGGACATCCTTCCTACAAGCAAAATGAAGTGTGTAATATTACAAATTGGAAGAGCAATTTCAAAGCTAATCTTTGTTTTCATGTATTCTCTATAGACTCAAAGGTGAAGCGGCTATGTTGGTCTCCTAAACAAAAGAAATGTGACATCAAAATTCTTTTGCTCAAGGGTACCAACATCAGGTTAAATTCAACAAGAGATTTTGGATTCTGTCAGTGAAGACATTAGATAAATTGACTTTTTGTAGTTTTATTGAAAGTACACTTACCTCGGAAGTGAAACCAAGCATTAAGCTTAAGTTTGGATGTCCATAATAAAATGTGGTGTGAATGCAGCCATTTGTTTTTCCTTATTTTGGTTTTAAAAACATAATTTGCCATGAGAAACAAACTGAAGTTTTTTTCTTAAAATAAATCCAGCAGCAAAACAAAACTAAAAATATACAGGACTCGAGGAGTCTGCATGGTGCTCTGCCTATATATTCAGGATTTAGGAATGCCTGATTCTCATCAAGCAATCACTGAACTTTAGTCTAGTCACCACATAGTATAAGTTCTAAGGGTGTCTAGATCTGGACAATGTGTGGATAACTATTTACTTAATATTTATTTCTTTCTTTATATCACCCTGCTAATGTGGCTTTACTCAAGATAAGTAGAGCCACAAGAATGTTTGAACAAATGCAGTTTTATATCTATAAAATATGTTCTGCCACTAAGGCCGCACAAGACAATTTAAACATTTTACAAAGTTTCTCAATCCCATACAATCAAACCTCTCTAAGAAGGGCACCTTTGAGTTTGGCCTTAACAGCTGTCTGTCTTAGAGAAGCTTCTGTCATAAATAGACTTAAAACACAGTTAATGACCGAGAAAACAAATGGCAGGAACTGAGTTCTGGTGTCTGTTTTACAGAGGTGCCTGTCTTATCTGGGTGTCTGTCTTAAGAGGTTTGACTCGGTTGCAAAATTCAAATTCCAAAACTTGGCCCGGCATTTTGTTAATCTCATTTTATACCAGCTACCAATAAAATCTGAATGCTAGAAACACATTTTTCGAGGAACTTCTATTGATAAACATATGTTTTCCTATAATTAGCTCATAAATTATAATAATTTAAATTTGAACAACTATAGAACATTAAACATTAACAAGTGACTGGCTTATTGTTTGTAAATTTTGGAATGCAGTAAACAAGGCTAATGTCATCTCACAGAATATATCATCAAAACCATTATCATCAATACCATTTTTCAAACTAAGGATTACTTTTAATATAAAAAGTAGTATAGCTTACAAATTGAGGCTGATTAAACCTGTAAGAAATTCTGGAAACATGGTACATAACTCAAGTGTTAACTTTAAAAGAATACTGAAATAAATAACATAAAATGTTGAATTATCTAATTTTCCCATTAATTATCTTAATATTTCTCGTTTCTCAAAAAAATTTCAGCAGTTTATATATAGTACCAAATTAAAAACTTTTTCATAGTTTTCATTTTCAAAGTTTTCTCACCCCTTAAATATACTGGGATATTCATTCTATTGAATTATCAAAGGAAACAAAATACTGCTTAACGGATGAATGTTAGTTTCCGGCGACGTTATAATTAAAACTCTTGAAAGTGTCAACGAAATTGTATCAATTAACATGCAAAAAGGACTTACTGCAAAAACTCAGGGACTCCATTAACCATATAAACATCATCCCTTTTATACGTCTCGACAAACTTTTTGAACGAAACTTGCTTGGCTGGTTTAGTCCTATTCTCTTTCTTTCCGCTTTCTGCGGTAATCTCCAATCGCTCAGCTTCTGGTATCCCTTTGAAATAGTCGTCGGACCAGAGTTTGAACGCCTTTGAGAGCGTTGCACCGCCACGAATGGCAACTGGCTTTAGTTTTGCTACATACTCCCTAAAGAACACTTCTGGAGACGGGAAACTATCGAGCGTTTCGACCGAAGTCTTTTTGCTCTTCGCAGCTAAAGGTTCCAAATGCCCGGGCCACAATGTTGGGTCGTCTTCTCCGCGGGCGCTGACTAAACAACACAAAACTAGCAGCAGAGTTAGAAATAAGCCGCTGTCCTTCATAATTGAAGGTCTAAAAGAAAAAAGAATCAGTTTCTTGAGAGTGAAAATTACGGATGTGGAGACTCGTTACGCCTCGAATGAGTACACTCGAAAGGACACGTAACTTTTAACAAGAAACTTTCCTTATTCATTCAGCATGTAATGTCATGTAAATGTAAATAAATCATTTTAATTCACGACAGGAAACTAACTGGACAGCGGTTTACCTTCAAACAAATAAAACTCTAATCTCCCCCCTCCCCCCTCCCCCCTTCTTCGCAGACTAAGTACAAAATTTATATTTCGTTCACATTCAACAAGACTGACAATCTAGAATTAGTTGTCAATCGTTGCAGAAAAACATGAAATTGACCCATAAACAGTTTTCAAAATAATCCCAGAATACATAGAATTGGCTTTTCAGTCGTCATTTCCCCGGGCCCTCGAGTCCCTCGAGGTTCGCGCCATCGGCGCTTGCTAAAATCTTGCTAAAATCTTAAATTAATCTTGCTTTTATGAGGTCTTTTCTAATTTCATATTTCAACCGTCATTTTCTTTCACTGTTATTTTTAAGTTAGTTTAATTTTTTACTTCTCATATTTTTTCTATTTCCGTTAAATGTAACTCTAGATCTATTTGTTTTCACTTTTCCGTTTCTACATATATAATTAAGTGAAAAACCGTTGTAACTTCAAACCATACCTGAAGAAGGCTAGTATGGCTAGCCGAAATATTGTATGAGAAAAACTTAAACTCTGCGTTGTATTGGCTATTCTTTTTCGTTTACATTTATCTTCGTGAGCCCAATTCGATCACTTCAGTGATCCAACGCATACCAGCGGAATTGTTGTACCGTGGCTATTCATTTTTTGAAAATTTGATATATTTTACAAGCGGTAGCTAGAGAGGCTCGGCCAAAAAGGAATCTCGTAGCGAAAATATCGAAATCAGAGAATACAATAGTGTTAGCAGCATCGTAGAAAATAAAATACCAAAGTCTTACAAAGGTTTTAATGGATCAGTTTGCCAAACAAAGCTACTAACAGAAGAGTCAAACAAAAAGACAGGGGATTTAATATCCATACGTGGTATTCACTCGGCGTCAAACACGTACCGTTCTTGTGTTACTATCCGAGTTTTCCTTTGTTTCCAGATGAAACACAACGTATCCAAGAAAAATTAGAGTTGAAGAAAGAAAACGAGTAAGCCCAGAGAATCTTCAGATTTCTACTTCCGCCAAAAACTGGTTGTTACAGGAACCAGCTTTCCGTGCAGTCTTACTGGTCCTCAGGATCGTTCGAGTTAAAGGAGCAATATCCTGACTCGGGAGACTAGGTTCTAGTGAGAGATAACTTGCCAACCCGAAATAAAGTTTATATCGTAGAGTCACGGGTAAATCGTACTGAATCTTATCTATCCTGAAGTTACATTTGTTATTGTTGTCCTGAACAACAACATTTCACTCCTTCGCTGTCAATTCTGTTAATATTTATTTTTATTTATTTTTTTCTAAACGTTTATAATGACTTCGAGATCTCCCTTGCTTCTACTGATCTCGACACGATGGGCTTCGTAATGGAAGCGGCCTACTTTTGAAGTCAACTACAGAAGAAAACAAAGAAAAACATACAAGTCACTTCCTGAATAATAATAAATATTTTCATCAGGGTGAAATTTGTGATTGTAAAGGTGAAAAAATTTCTTCAGGGTGAAATTTATGATTGTAAAATGGTGATAACTGTGCATTGCACTAAAACGAACTTTGATCAAGAAGCCGAAAAGCGATCTCGATTGACGATCGGAAGAGAATGCCATCAGGGTGTAAATTGTGTTAATCAGGGTGAAATTTGTGTGTATCACGGTGAAAAACTTTCTTCGAGGTGAAATTTGTGTGTATCAGGATGAAAAATTTTCATCTTAGGAAATTTGTGTTAATCAGGGGGAAATGTTTTCATCTTGGGAATTTTGTGCTTATATCAGGAGAATAATTCTTTTTATTAGGGGTGGCAACATCAAGGTAACATGAATTTTGAATTTGATCATGGTACAAAAGCGATCACGAAACGGAAAATGAGAGAAAGTTAGCAAAATAATCAAACTCAAACCAGAGGAACAAATTAAACCAATTGGATAAAACCTTGTTTACGAAGCAGAAAAGCGAGTGAATCGTCATAAAGAAACCAAAATAAAATTTTTGATACAAACGGTGCGCCATACACAGGTGCGACTTTAACTTTCACGTGCTCGATGTTGCGGACACAAAAACCAAACCAAAATAAATGACTGTAAGCGTTTTAATTTGTTTCAAATTGGTTTATGGCTGAAAGCTAACTGGGAAAAAGCTGTTCAAGCTTTTAACAAGACGCGCGTGAAAGCTTGCTTTTCAGTTTGAAGCATGGGCACTTTTTACTGACAGTGTCATACCAACATGTATATCTACAGGGATTTTATCTAGGGGATTTGCTATCTTCGAAAAACAGCCACTTTTAAGAAAACAAAAAAAACCTGAAGATTTTTCGGAAGAATAAACGTTGAAAAGTGAAGTACATTAATTTCCTAATTGATACCGATATATCTCTTGGTAACAATTTATTTTCAAAAGAATTTAGAACAATTACTTGTGTTTTCCTTTTTCCCTGCTGTAACTCTAATTAGTATATAACCTGGCTACATTTTTTTAAAATTTATTCAATTGTCTGATAATTCGCTGCATTAGAAATATGAATACCATAGAAACGTATTCTTTGTCTACGGAATGACAGTATTTTCCGACGTAGTTCGCTAACAAATGATAACATACAAATCAAAATACAAACAATATTCCTTTTAAAATGCCAAATTCGAGGCCAATAGTTCTTGAAGTTTAATTTGTGAGAAAAAGAGCCAAATCTAAGTCTAACTTGTAGAATGGATTATATTTCTTAGTTTTAGTTCTTAAAAACCATGAAACTATTCGCGTTTTTATACCGAAAATTTAAACTAAAACGTCTTTGCTGTATTTGTCTTTTTACTCTCTTTGCAATGTTCATCGTCGTAAAATACCCAAAGGAGTACAAACTTGATGTTGACGGATCGACGATTTTGTTTAAAGTTGTGACAAATGGTCATCATACTCCTGGTTATGTTGTGAGTAAGTTAAAGGAGCTATCGGAAAGGCGCCGTGTTCCAACGAATGGAAAATCTAACAAAACGCACCAGCCAAGTAAAGAAGTTAGAGAAGGAGAGAAAACCTCAATGCGGACCAAACTGAATTCTAAAACTCCCAGTCTTGGTATAAAGATGCCATCTCCTGGTTGGGATTTTAGTGCCGACGAGAAGACACAACAAATTTCTTTGACTGCGGAAACTTCCATTCATGGTAGACACGTGTCATTGCCCGGCGGTGATTTTCAGAGAACGCCGCTGGAAAAACCACACCAAATAGATTTGAAAGCAAATCACGGCTTACAAACAGAAAAATTAGAACTTAAAAATAAAACTTTTGCGAAGGATGAGCAACTAAAAAGCACTGGTGTGAGAAATTCTGGCTTAAACACACATGTTTGGCTTTCGCTCTACGCGCCTAGTGTCGTTGCACTTTGTAACCATCCACTATTTCCTTCGTTACCGGATCTTAAAACGCACATTCAAAGACTTGAGTACGAGAAAGACGAACAAAACTTCGTACAGAGGATGTTTGGATATATTTGGCCTCCAGTCACTGGAAAGTACAGGTCAGTTACCACAATGACTGTTGATGATGTAGATGCCGCCATTACTCGGCTTGTTCTTAAATTTTGGTAGGGCCCGTTTACATGAACCTGGTTGTATCACCGCTAATTGTAATAACAACAGCAAATGTAATACCAACGCTAAATGTTATAGAATTTAACACTAAATCTAATATCCACACTAAATGTAATAAAAATTAACATTAAATGCAATAAAACTTGTCAACAGCAAGTCTAATCACACGACTTCGAGTTAAGTTTGGAAATAATTTGCACGAGTGGGTTTTTCAAAAAGTAGTTTGAGCTTTTTGAAAAACACATGAGTGCAAATTATTTCCAAAGTGAACGAGAAAAGTCGTGTGATTACTTTCTAATAACATACCCAACAAAATTACAAGTCCAGTATAGAAAGAGTTTCTAATCAGTATAAAAGGAACCAGCATCGAAGTTTTAACAAGAATAATAGTAGTTGAGGTTGAAGTAAGAATCATATTCGTCATTGCAAACGTAGTCGAAGTCGTAATCGTAATTCAACCTCGTACCCAGGCTCTTTTCACTCTCGTGGTAAAAAAATGCAGACACCAGGGTAGAGTGGCAAAGCAGAAAATGTTATTGTGACAACGATGATATGTCTATGGGCGAGAGAGGTTTTCGTGTTACGCCCAAATCAGAGTTCACAGCAAAAAAAAAAAAAAAAACTCAGGTTCGTCTACCGATTCAACGGTACTGACAAAACAATTCGCAAAAATAATTTTTAGCGTTCATTCAGGTTGTTGACTTGTACTTATAGGGTTTGCACTAAAACATTAGATGCTGATCACTGCAGAACATTTTCAAATTACGCAATGTCACTTTAATCTATCCTTCTATTAACGACTATCGATCACCTTTTTGAACCGGTGCCTGGAGAGTTTGATAAGCGATTTTTCGTAACCCGTCGGGAGAACCGCCAAAGGTTCTTTTTTACAGAAAACAAATGTTTTGGTCATTTACTTCAGCTCTGTGAATTTGTTAGATGCTATAATTTATGGTATTTTGTATGCA
>JAOBAT010115002.1:0-14074 GCA_026413305.1 Hydrozoanthus tunicans
CAACACACACACGTAAAATTGACGTTTCTTGTCAGCAAAATCGGTGAGGCTTCCCTAACCCAACGCATTTTAGCCCCCAGCAGAATTGGTACTTTTTTATACAGCTGAGACGACTGGAACAAACCGGGAGAAAATGTCTTAACGCAGTGGTCTGACTGGGTCTCGAACTAGCGACCCTTGGATTACGAGTCCAATACACTAACCACTCGGCCAACAAGGAGCCGGGAAGAATTAACCAATACCATTTCACTTACCCACAACTTGTCAAACAAGATAGCAAGCAGTGTAATCTGAAGCACGGCATCAGCACTTGAGACCTTCCACAGCCAGCAAACCGCCGACGTACTACGGTACTTCAACACCTCCGCTTGCAAATCCTACGTGAATACACGGTTTTTTTAATTATAAGAACAAACTTTACAAGATCAACCAGGCTGAGACTGCCTGTAAATTAAGAAGCAGCTAAAAAAATCTCCAGGCTGAAATTTTAACCAGACAGTTTCAAGAACTTATATCCGGAGGCATGCCCCCCCTGGAAATCTGTACAACTGAACTCTCTAAATTGCAGCATTCTGCAATTCCTGCGCCGGCATTGCTTAATTAGGAATATTTCTAGAAAAGCTAAAAAGTGCTCATAGAAATAAAATATTTGACTAATTTGACAACCAAAATGAGTATATGACGGTTTGCAGTTGTTCGTTTTTTAGTTAATTCCAAAATGGACTCCAATTAGAGCGTACTAAAATCCCATATCTCGAGAGAGCTGCTCTCTAGAGATCGGTTCATTCATTAGTTCCAAAGGCCGAGTCCCTATCGCTATTGAAGTCCCGTTCATCACATTGTACATTCGACAATTA
The DNA here is from genome assembly GCA_026413305.1 of Hydrozoanthus tunicans. Taxonomy (NCBI): domain Eukaryota; kingdom Metazoa; phylum Cnidaria; class Anthozoa; order Zoantharia; family Hydrozoanthidae; genus Hydrozoanthus; species Hydrozoanthus tunicans. Next base: position 858 of record JAOBAT010115002.1, read on the forward strand.
CAACACTTAAAGAATCCTCCACTGCGTAACATAATGCTATTAGTTTTTTGAACTTCCCGCGCACCGCCATTTTGATTTGTGACGTAACTTGGTTGCAGAGCAAGTCTACACTCGCGATGAATACAATAGCAATGGACGAGAGGGGGTCTGGGACTGCGACCACGTTACGTCAAAATTCAAAATGGCGGCGCGCGGGAAATTCAAACTGTAAAACTGATGAAAACAAGTTGCTTCGCGTTAGTTATATGCACAAAAATATCAAACTTGTGCCGCTGATACGAACAAAGACTTCTAAAAGTTTTATTTGATACCAATAATGTTATACAATGGAGGGTTCCTTTGAAAAATATTTATTTCGTGTACGAACTACCGAACGTCCGGCGTCCGTCCTGAAACGAAACCCCCCTGTACTCTTGTTCAAACAAGTGAAATCTTTTAAGTCCCTATGACACGAAAACTGATATTTTTCCAACTAAGGTATTGTCATTAGAAAAACACGAATTCAAAGTTTGAGGGAGTTCCGGTAACTAGTTACGAAGCATGAAGTTGTAGCTAGTTTTTCTAAAATTTTGGTTCCCTGTTAACGGGAGCCTGGGGACGAATGACGCCGTCAAAGGGTTGCATTTTAAAGTACTTACGCTTTTTGTGCCTAGTGGCTCGAGGAGCTTAAGGCACAACGCTTTCGTGCAGGTTGTTGGGTGCGCACGTGGTGATTCGGAAGCCGGGGGGGTACTTCGGAGTCAAAAAGGTAGAGATGACCGTCGGAAAAGTCCCAAAAATACCCTAAAAAATACCAAGGAATTAAGAATTCCCCCCTAAAAAATACCTCTCGATTTTGAAATTACCCTTAAAAAATACCAAATTTCCCTTGACAGCTAGCGGATCGGCGCAAAGTTCCTCGTGATATGCAGTGAATAAAGGCGCGCGCGTATTAGAAATTTCGTCGAAGGACTCTTTTCTTAATATCTTTTCAGTATGCACGTTTGATAAATCACGGGACTGCAAGCAGTCCAATAGCTTGGGGCTTTTTAACCCCAAAAATACCAGAATCTTGGTTTGCCACAGAATTTCTTTTAACAACCCCTAAAAATACCGGACCGACAGTTTTAACCCCTAAAATATACGACGGTCATACCTACCACGCCGATATAGGGAGTACCCCCCGGTTCGGAAGTTATTCGGCATTTATCGGCACACCAACGACTTACCGAGGACCAGCCGACTACGATCTTCGCGTTTTAAAATAGGCGCTGATATCATATGTCAACGATCGACAGCACAATCAAGAGTCCGTGTTCATGCTAGAGAAAATCATATCATCGAGCCGTGTGGGATAACATCTGATATTTCGTAACATCATGTCACTGAATTTGATCACACACGTGTCTTCTCTAACGCTGATTGCATAATACTAACATACGGGGCACTGCCACGCGGTCTCTCCAGCTTCGAAGACTGAGTCAAATGTTTCCGCCATCTTGAACCTAACTCATTTTAGTTTAGTCTTTCCTTACGCATTATGAACTCCCAAATCAGATTCAATCGAATAATCAAAGGTGGCTTTTTAGCTAAGGCATGAAATTCGAATTGAAACTTTCTGTTTTAAAACGGTTTAACATTTAGCTTGCCATGACCGGCAGCGTTACGCACAAACAGAAAGGCATGGAAAAAGAAAAAACTCTCGGAATTCCCAGTTTATTTATCAGGTTTCATGTGTATGCGTAAAGCACGATTTTGCTCGGATGTACGCGTTATTGGACGGGCAAATTTAACCCATGTCAAGTAGTTGCAATAGAGACTACATTTTGCAAGTTAATGATCTGTAAATCTTTCAGCACCGATTAGCTGTCACGACTGACAAATTGAAATTTTGCAACTGTCTCGACCAAAAGTCCGTCTAGTTTGATATCATTTTTTTTTCGGGAACAAGATAAGAGTTTAATATTTTCTATCATGATTGTCAACGTTTCAAAATTGAATTTCCATCCAAAGTGCCAACAAGTCCGGTACATATTTTAAAAACAATATGTCCATTCACCCAAAGATTTGTCGGGACAATGCTCGAGTCTGACCGGACATTGTCCGTTGACGGGCCGTTTTTTCGAGCCCGGTCATGTAATTTTCAAAATGTCACGGTAGCAAGCCAAACTCTATGTACAGATCCAGTTTCTCGTTCAAGAATGGAAAAAAACATGATCAATGTTTTCACTTTTTAGATCAATAAAAAAGGTATTTAAGTTTATCGCCTTCTTTTTAATAAGACTAAGAGATGAATATTTTTAAAAGTCAGTTGTTCAACAAAAAGGGGGCAGCGGCCGGACCAGCCCCTTCCCCTAAACCCGCGCCTGAAATTCAAAATATATAACCTCAAAGGGTGAAAGAATATCTTTTTATTATGTGCCCGTTTGACCCATTTATTCAAATATGCCCGAGGTTTACCCGGGGGGAATGCCCGCAGCTGGAATTGACTCGCACATTGCAACAGCCCGTATCCTTCACACAAGTCGACACGAGGCACGAGTCAAATGCTTCAAAGATTTACGTTCTTTATGACAATCGCTAGAGAATAATATAATATTAATAATACACCTGGACTTGTAAGCATTTGATTCGGCTAAATTTTATTAACTGGTCCGAAGATAGACAAACTATTTGTCGGCGGCGGTGTCACAGGACAAAGAAGCAATTTGTTAAGACATGTGGCATTATTTTCAAAAACCTCATCAATAGAAAACCTACCGAATAAACAAATGAACGCTTATAAATGTTTTAAAAGTTTTGTTGACTGTGTGTCGAAACTGAGTTTGAATTTTCATTTTTATTTTCAAAGCTTTGTTGATTTTTGCGTTGCACCGGAAATTAAACAGCGTGAGTCGTTCAAAATTAAAACATGTTGGACGCGTGACTCGCAGAAAGTTGGTTTTCTTACACAACTCATGGACAATGAACAAAATAATTAATATATGAAATTCGCCATTTGCTCTGAGCAATTGCTTAAGCACCCAATATTGCCGAAACAGGATGCGAACAAAACGCAGCTGCTGAGTATTTCAGATCAAGATAACAACAACAAAAATGTGAACCGATGTTTTGCATACTAACGTCTCTCTTTGTTTGTCGTTCAGGCTACAAGGGCAAAATCACTAAGTTCAGAACACTTCTCGTACAATTTCCACAAAAAGTCGAAACGCTTCTTTATTTTACCGATCCTCTACGCGACAATGGAAATAATTGCTCAACCAAACGAAAACTTTTCAAAAACATACGCACAAATGATTCAACGACCCATCCACATTGCGCTAAAACTACGCATGTCTGGCGGAGATCTACATGAGAAAAACGTTTTGACTTCCATGGCCAACAGCAAAGGTTTATTATTGCAAATGACGTACTACTACCACAGCTATTACGAAAAGGAAAAGCTTCCCTGACAAATAAGCAAAATCTTTAAGAGAATAAATAAAGGTTTGGAAATGCAAACACGTTTAAACTTGGATGCGTAACCCGTTATAGAATAACCATTTCCTTACCTTGGGAACTCCGGGCCTATGCACCTCGAGAAGTTCATGATACGAGCGGAGATAAAAATCCCAAAAAAAACTTCTAAGCCAGACTTGTACTGCAGCAAGGGCCATATAAAGAGTGACGGTTCGCGGGCTAACGGAGGAGTACTTCGTTTCTTCGCCTTCTTTATGATAATTTAAAAACATTTTGCCTAGTTCGCCATCAAAAGTCTTAACTTGCTTTTTTTTCTGTGGAGGGTGACGGTTAAGGTAGATTGTACATCCTATTGCGAGAATTATTCCCCCGCAAGTATCCGTGAAAGCATCAATAATATAGCCATATGACCCCCATCCCGACACGAACGTGTTTTTCAAATGCGACTGGGTCCGATACACCACACCATCCAAGACATCCAATTCGTATCGCAACTCGAAGAGAATCACTCCCAGTCGGCGGACAAATAAACTCCCTGAAGAAAAGCACTTTCCGGCAACGATCGCTACAACCAGATGGCTAAAACTTATTAAATTTGGCGAAACTCCGGGAAGGTAAGAGATTCCCAGTTTCTCGTCGACGAAATTCATGAGCGGAAGGTTGATATAATGTGTAGTGTGATCCTGCATTCTCAGCTTGAGGGATTTGACTGGGAACATCAATCCTTCGGTAAGTGTCGAGTTGTACATTGCTCCTTTCTCTCCGAGCTCCCCGAGGAAACTCAAGTCCATCCACACAAAAAAAGTAAACAACCCAAAAATGAAATAGAAGCCGCAGCTATCTTCGAAACCGACCATCTTTGATCAAAGCTAGCTACCGCTTTTAATCCAGGCAACCTAATCTTCGCGTAATTCACACATGATTTCATATATCAGATGAAATCGCGATCTTACATATACTATAGAATTGGACCCTACAACCGTGATAGATTTTTCGTTTTGTCAAGCTATGAAAGTGAATAGTCAGTCACCTGATCAAAAGCGCGCAGCTCCTAATGTCTCTCCAAATATGGCATATAACATCAAATGCCCAACTTAACTTCCGACAGGAATAACACCTTCGCAATGTTTTCAAATGATGCACTCGGAAAGACGCGAATAAACAACTTATTTTAATTTTCTGCGTTTTGTCACTTGCCTGAGCAAATGCAAATATTTTGACATTGTTTTCGTGAAATTGAAGCAGCTGGGTTTGAATTGAGCGATGTTCACAACTGCGCTTTTTAATTGCGCTGAGCAGCCAGTCAGCATAGATGAAAATGACAATCTTTCTTATTACTGCTGTGCTGAGCGAAACACTATGGCGGTTAACAGTTCAATCAAAAGTCAAATTTCTAACCAAAACAAATGCCGAACGGTGGGGCTCTTATTGGTGTTTTGCCAATATATTTTTGTCCGAATTCTAAGCATATCGACAAACCAGAACCTTCATTAGACCGCTTGAATCCACGCAGCTAAAAGTTAGACTCGAGTTAACCAGAATATTCTCTTGAAGTTTACTGTTCCACTGGGCTTGATTTTCAGTATAAGCTACCGACACTTTTATCTCCAATAAGACCGCATAAACAATACGCTTTTTAAAAAATACATTCTCTGAGTGTCAAGCCCAGATTATTCTAATATCAACGTTTAAAACAATCAGGATTGGATGCCAATTTCCGGATTTCGAAGCTCTTAAAATTTGGCGATTTATTAAAAGTTTCATCGCACGGTCAACGCAATGAATATACTGAAAAAGAAGTGCAGTACTGCACGTGATGTGAAGCTATTTTTAAGCTAAAACACATTGATTTCATAGATCAGCCCACTTTCGAATCAAGTTTTGCCCGGAAACGGGTCTGCGAGAAACTGAAATTAAACTACCTGACCTTTATGAACTGAAAAGTATAAATTTACATCGAATTTCTTGCGCAAAATTGTCTCAGCTTTGATGTTCTGTAAATAAGCTTCAAACCTTGAAATTCTCATCTGCATCACTTGAGATCCTAGTAAAATACTACACTAAACAACGCATGGTTCAAGGTAAACAGTAAATAAACAACAGTTTTTTTGGGGGGGGGAGTCGTCCCTAGGCCTAGTGGGTAATATTTACGACTAAAGAAAAAACAAAGCGAAACCTGAAGTGTAATGTGATAAGGCTCATTTTTAGTGTTCGAAATGTTAACACGGTTTGTAGTCGGTCAACATTTTTGCCGAAACCAAATTTCGAATTTTCGATTTAGTTCAAGCCAAGACAGGGCAATATCTGTGAGTTCACGTAAACATGACAGCGTTAATCCAAAATTGGAAGGGCAATGTAAGCCACAGCTGAAACGGAACAAAAAAGTGATTCGCTTCATGACATTAGAGACAGTTTGGTGCCCCAACTGGAGTTCTGTGTTGAACTGTCGGCTGCGTAACAATACCACAGCAAGAATACACGATGAACGTGTTTTTAGACAGTGAAACACGCCTTTGGATTTTTCCAACCTATCATTCATGAATCTAGGGCAAATCAAATGGTACGCACCGCCCCTTGGGATTCCCGTTTTCTAAGGTAAGTTCCCTTGTATGATTATATCTCAAAACATACAAGTAGCGCATTATTTTTTCCTTAAAGAATAGAAAAATTTGGAGCTAAGACTGAATCGTCTAAATTATATCGAGGTATTCAGCCGTAAATGTTTTCAAACGTTCTTGATATCTTTGCGGGTATATCTTTGTGTTCTTCGTATTGTCCCAAGGACATCTGCATCCCCTTGATACAGAAACACTAACCAACTGACCTGAACGCCGCCAAGCTCACTGGCTAAGGAAACATTGTCTGCTCCTATTGCGACTCGATAAATTTAGACTCTGACAAAATGGAAAACTGTTTATCTAAAACCACCCCTCGACATTAATTTTTCTCTAGCTCTCTACCAGAGCTTAAAGTTAAATGTTTTCGCCGAATGCTTTAATTTGTCTTCTGCGAACGACAACAAATCAACCATTTTAGTTTGATCTCCTGTCAAACTTACGTGCGAGCTGTTTCACAAAAAGGTTGAGTTCGGCGATTAGAGCAGAAAAAAGTTAATTTCTCGCTGTTTTTCTGATGTACCTCGACGGTTAGAATTTTGGTCAATGTCATCGGTGATAGCAAAGCATGGCTCCAAGCGGTTTATTCCGAATTTTGAGCACACGGGCGAATTTCTCGCTTACATACAGTAAATGCTTCAGTCGTCGTTCGTTGATCAAATATTTCAATGGTGTTATCCACGAAGGTTTTGCCTTTCTTTTCCGGTTCGTACTCTCCATGTTCGGACTCCAAATGAAAGAAAAAATGTTTTGGAGTCTCATCTAAAACAGACTTGCTATCTCAATTCAGTTCAATTCAAATCATTGTTAAAAAAAAAAGAAATTCAAAGAACGAAAGCGTTCAATGAACAACAACAAGAATTCAAATAAAACAATTTGTTACTATAGCGTTTTATAGTTCTTTGTTAAAATTCTAAACATATTCGATTCGAAAACAAAACCTTCTACAAGTTCACAAATACAGCTAAACATATTAAAAAGCACTTCAAAGTATCAATTAATCTATATAGAGTAATCTAGTGTTGTTTTCACCTAAACTAGGCTCTATTAAATTTCGACTATTTGGTCGTAGCAGCTGTAAGTGCCTCTAGATGTCAAATAAATCAATTTGGCAAGTAACAGTATCAAAATTTATTCATGAAATAAAAATACAAAATAAAACCAGAAAAATAAATTCAAAACGAAGGCACGTGAAACGTTCATCGCTCGTTTTCTTTAAATTTCCTGTTGAACTTTCGATGGTTTATAAATTTTTTTACCTCTAAATGCATTGAGACTCAGCACTTAGTGGATCTGCCTTTTTAAGGTGAGCAAAAAAAATATCACTTTTATTTTTAAAGGTTTCACCAGCTGGTTCGAGTGCCAGACAATACAAATCATGTTTTTCATCACAACAAAATGAATGGTAAATTTGTACAAAAGTTAGAATGAATAACACTGATCATTTTTATTTTCCATATTTTTATTTAGCCTGAATGAAAAGAGTATGCTAAATGATATAAAACTACTTCGTAATTTCTTTCTGTTGGATAAAAAAAGGAACATTTTTGAATGTTCAATGAATAACATCAATCATTTCTACTCTTCAAGACAAGCAAAATGAATGGTCACTTTATAGGGTTTCATCAACTGGTTCAAAACTTAGAATGAACTAATTAATCATTTCTACTCTTCAGGACAATTAAAATGACTAAAAAAGATATTAAAGTTAATGAAAAACTGATTTTTTATAACACCTCATGGTGCCATGAAACATCATTTGGGAAGTGTGTCAGTTTTCCAATTGAGGGGTTTACTAATTATAGTTACATGGAACCTGTTCAAAGATTGCAAAAAGAAGCTACTTTTTCCAACATACACGATTTTGAAAAAATTACATGACATTCAAAAGAGCAGCTAGATATGCAATTTATGGCAACAAATACAACCTAGCTGGTTCTATCACAGGGTTCACACTGAAAATGAGGGAAACAAGACTTTTCCATGACAAAATGCATTTTCCCACGACCAAAAAATATCGAGAAACTAAATAATCCACTCCTAAAAACAAGCAACTAACACTGACTTTATTTCAACACTAAACACCAACTACACCTTCGAACACTGAAAGACTATCGAGAAACTAAATAATCCACTCCTAAAAACAAGCTACTAACCCTTTATTCCAACACTAAACACCAACTACACCTTTGAACACTGAAGGACTGTGTAATGTTCTTGAATTTAGAGTAAAAAAACTTAAGTTTGTTAATTTAAGACAAACCTATAATTCGTTTTCCCAATCAAAATCAAAACTAATAAAGAAATTCCATGCCTTTTAGTTAACCTTGACCAATTTCATACAATTCCATGGCTTTTCCAGGCCTTGAAAATGCGTTTTCAAGTTCCATGTTTTTTCAAGACTTTTCATGACCGTCTGAACCCTGTTTAACCTTGAAACAATTTCGAATTTTATACCGATAGTTCAAGACCTTTGAAAAAAAGTTTCCAATTCCATTAGGTTGATAACTAAATACAACTTTTAATCAATTAGGTGGTATCAAAATAAATCTATTAGAGCTGCAATACAGTTCAGGATGAACGTTTTTTTGCCAAGGTTGTACTATTTTGACAAATAACATGATACTTTGAATGCACCAATTTCATATCTTGTGATGATAGTTTAACTTTTTTTACATTATTTTGGTTCACCACTGCTGAGCAACTAAAATCTCTACCTGTTCATGCAGAGTTCTGTTGATTAGTGCCAGTCGGCTGCTTAGTTATAGCTTTCTTCATTCATATTTCACTTATAAGCCTTTTTCTACAAGCTACGAAGTACAGAAGGCATGCACAGTTACTTTTAAAACAGTGTGGATCTCTGAAGAAATTTAAAAAGACTATGAAAGAACTTTTATCTGATGAGAGTTTTAAACAGTAGAGTTTATAACTTGTAATACATATATATTTTTAACTTGTTTTTTAACTTTATATATTTAACTTTGTATACTTATATTTTAACTTGTAAATAGTTTCTGAAAAGCCCCTTGGGGGAGAAATCTATTAAAGTCTAAATGCAAGTGCAACCCCATTTAGTCATAACTGAGACTTTTTAATCTTTTTTAAAAAGAACAATTAGAAACTTTTTGCATAACAGTAAACACACTGGACAGTCTGGGGTTAACATTCCAGACATTCAACCAATCAGGGCAAAGAACATAACCCAGAATGTGTATGTGCATGGGGCGTTTTATCCATGTTCAAAGAAGTGTTATGATCTTTTTTTGTTTTTACCATTACGTGTTGACACATTCCTGTGAGTAGCATATACTTTTTCATAAGGCAATCTAGAATCTGAATTGGATGAAATTAGCTACAATTTTCAAAGACTTTGAATTTTTATTTTGAGATTCAAGGACTTTCAAGGCAAACCCTGAAGACTGTACAAAAATGTTTGTGAAACCACTCTTTCTGAAGTTTTTGAAGAAGTTTTTGCAGTTTAAAGCTATTATTAAACTAGAAAGTTGGTGTATTAGTTGTTTCTGTTTCAAAAATGTTCTTTTTTTTTTTGTCCAACAGAAAGTAATTACAAAGTAGTTTTATGTCATTTAGCATAGTTACTCTTTTCATTCAGGCTAAATAAAAATATGGAAAATAAAAATGATCAGTGTTATTCATTTTAACTTTTGAACCAGTTGTTGAAAGCAGTTCAATTTACCATTCATTTTGTTGTCTTGATGAAAAACATGGTTTGTATTGTCTGACACTTGAACCAGCTAGTGAAACCTTTAAGAATGATTTTTTTTGCTTGTCTTAACATGGCAGATCCAGTAAGTACTCAATCTCAACATATTTAGAGGTAGAAAAAATTTGTAAACCCTTAAAAGTTCAACAGGAAAAAATCAAAGAAAATGAGCAATGAACGTTACACATGCCTTCGTTTGAATTTATTATTCTGATATTAATTTGTATTTTAATTTCATGAATACTAAAGAGGATCCCCAAATCCATGAAGTGGAGCCCCATTTTCAACAACAAGAGGTCCAATGGACCGGCCTCATTTTCTAGATCCTAGATTTACCACTGCACTGACGTACAATAATTATTGCTAACTTTAATCAGTAAGGAAAACTTTTTAATCACCTTCAAATTTACACTTTAACAACTTTTAAGTTGACTTGACACAGAGTTAAACAATTTTGTCAAGACTGATTACAGATCTGACTCTTAACTTATGTGGCATAACCAACTAACAGATTTGGCTCTTCATAATTTGGTTAGCTTAGAGATGATATATTGCTATCTGAGGAAACATTAAAGAAATCTATTTAGCTCTTAACTTATTAACTCACTAAGACAAACCAACAAAATTTAAGCAGAGCTATCGACTCTCATACGTTTAAAAGTGGGAAACATTCTCTTGCACTTTGAAAGAAAACCTTGTTCTGCAATAAAGGTTTATACTATGGACAGATTAACATACTTATTTCCTTGGCTTTCTTGTCTGATGTGCTTGAGTTCAGTCCTCATATTTGAAACAAATTCAAATAGGAGCATTTACTAAATTGGTAAATACTGAAGCAAATATCTTTCAAAGTTCATCACTAGTGAAGTCTCTTCTATGGAATTTCCTCAAGTTAACAGCTCTGTTTAAATTGCTTATTGATTTCGAAGTCTAAAACCAATGGCTGTTTTCAAAGTGGTAGAAACAAGAAATCCAAAAACTTGACTAAAATATTATAGTTTCCTTGGCACTCAAAAAAGATGAAAATTCACACATCGTTTGTTACACTACAGACATCCTTTGACAGACAATAATTCCAACATACACCATCTGATTCTGCTTTTATATTATTTTACTAGTATTCATAAAATTTCAGTGACCACAAAAAAGTGTTATTGTCAGAGAACGAACTCATGTTAATCCATACTACATCAGCATTATTTACATGTCTTTTTTTAATTAAATTCAAAGCAGAAAACAGGTTTTATTTGTTGTAAATAAGCAGCAAATATTTTACCATTTAGTTTTTGTAAGCAGTGCTTAGTTTGTTTTAGAGGCATTTGTCCTTTCTGACCCTGAGGTCATATCTATTCACTGGAGTCAAAATTATTTACCTGCAGAGTACTAATGAAACTTAAAATTTGTTTTCAAGCTAGTTGCAACATATTTGCAGCCTTCACTCAAACATGCACATAAATAGATGTGACTCTGACGACTGCCAAATAAAAAAACAACAGCTTCCACTTGTTGTCTGGGCACTTCTCTGTTTATAACAACTGACCTTTAGTGTTGGAAACTTGTTCAATATAGAATACAAAGGTTTTTACTTGCACCTGAGTAGGTCCTAAATCTGAAGAAATGCATGGACCTGCAATTAAATAAATTATCAGTTAGAAACAACAAGCATAAGAGATATATCCAAAAATGTTTGACTTCAAATCATTCAAATAAATCTTACATTTTTCACAGATTTTACGGTTTTCACAGAAGGTCTTGATTTTAAATCATGCGAATAATTCTTGGGTTTTCACAGTTTTAGCAGAAGATATTGAATCTTCCTAATTCACATAAATCTCAAGCTTTTTGCAGATTATGCAGTTTTTGCTGAAGGTCTTGAGTTTGCATAATTCAAAAAAAAAAATCTTGAGCAGAGGGTCTTGAGTTTTCTTAATTCAAATAAATCTTGCGTTTTTCGCAGTTTTTGCAGGTGTTGAGTTTTCCTAATTCGAATAAATCTTGCATTTTTGTAGGTTTTGCAGTTTTCGCAGAGGGTCTTGATTTTAAATCATTGGAATAAACCTTGCATTTTTTGCATTTTTTGCAGAGGATCTTGCCTTTTACACTTTCAAATAATAATGAATAATAATGATAATAAAAATGAAATAAAAAAATATAATAATAATAATGAAATAAAATAATAATAATAATAATGAAACAATTATTATTTCAGTGTTTGGAAAATTTTGCAGTTTTTGCTGATGCATGCATTTCTGGATATAAGTAAACATTTTGAAAAGCTTAGAAAGCCTTTTGAGATCTGCATGTAAATGCTAGAAAGTTAATTTATCTTAAGGGTTTCATGGTCCTGTTAATTACTCTAGATGGTGGGGAGTCAGGATGGCCAAGCTGTTATCGCTCGTGCCTCTAACCACTGTGGACCCGGGATAGAGTCCTGGTTTCAACATGTGGGCTGAGATTTGACAATCTCAATCTGACTCAGAGGGTTTTTCTCCGGGCTCTCCGGTTTTCTTCCCTCAACAAAATCGACACCCAGCTAATTCTATCTGGCTGTGGAGCTGTGCTCCAAGGTCATGCATGGGCCAAATAGCAGCAGCAATATGCGCTATTAATTGCTTTCGGTTCAACCTCGTTGAGCTGTGTCCTTCACAATTCAGTCCATGACTGCAAATAAGGCCGATTAGCTCGCTAGATATTATGGTCAATTTGGCCAGTTGGTACCCCCAACAATCAATGGATTGTTTCTGCCTGTTTTGTTAACTTTCTAAATAGTCAATACTATATCTTCATCTGTAGCTATGTGCACTGTAAGAACAAATTGTTTGCAGATTTGTTTGCTGTTTACTATCATGCTAACTGGCTTACACTAACAATACCTCTTTCTCTCTGAGCCGATTACTTTTATTATAAATTACCTGGCCAGAAATGTTGAACTCCTTATCTAATGACTGTTGAAGTCGGCTAGCTAACCTCACAATCAAATCTTAAGCAAAATATGAGCAAGGTGCGATCATTTTACAAGCAGATCGCCACATGCTCACGGTTGCAATTTGCCTCATGAGCAAACGTACATATGATTCTGAGCACCACTTTACCTGCATAAGTTGAATCTGGGAAATTATTACAAGCAAGACAAGCTGTGGAGGGCCAAAGTAATTTAGGATTCTCATCCAGCCCTGGAACAAAATCAGAACACATAATAACTTGGTACATTTTATTAATGAATTAATAATAATGATAATTAGCATTTAAATAGCACCTTTTCCATAGGTAGATGATCAAAGGCACTTAACAATAGTTTACAGTTGACTCTGGTGTTAAGGGTCTTAGACAGTCCGCTCTACACGGCTCACAACTATATTCATGAGAGTTGCCCTCAGTTAGTAGAAGAGACAGACCACAACACCGGGATCACCCTACTCTTTGTCAACAAGTGTTGTGGG
>JAOBAT010115013.1:0-14073 GCA_026413305.1 Hydrozoanthus tunicans
CGGCAGTGATCACAAGTTGTAATGCAGATATCGTTAAGAGGATTGTGTAACACTCAACGAGTCAAGCCTGCTCCACCGAAATAAACCAAATGGGTTTTATTTGTCTGTTGTGTAGTGGAGCAGAAATTTGGCCTGAACAAAATGCTGCTGTCACAATTTTCAATTCTCAAACATTATTTGCTTTGCAAATTTCTTTGCAACTCCAGTTTTTCAATCATTGTCAAAAACAATCAAGTAGAACAGTTGTGACAAAGCCTGCACAGGGTGCCACACGCATGGCAAACTGTGTAAAGCTGGAAAAACTTGATAAAAATATTCTACATTCTACTTTAAGTTTTTAATGCTTGCAAAATACAAAAACATTGTAAGTTGTTAGTAATAAAAAGGATCTGGTCATCTATTGTAACTGTAGCCAAATTGGTCTAAACTTAAGGGGAAGTATTACTGGCTGAAGATTCATTTATTTTCCTTTTTCCCTGAAGTAGTCAGCTGCAAAAGAAAAAAAACAAAAAAATTAAAAAACGTTTTCTACTCTAATATTAATTTTTTGACTAAAAATTTATAAAAAAAATTATATTTGTGTAACTATGAATATATCTATCTATCTATCTATATATATATATATATATAGTTCATACAGCATTTTTCTTAAGTTAAGAGAAATGTTTAGTAAGCACGGCTTGTTAGCTGTCCTTTATCAATCAAATCGAAACTTCAACATGCAACCCCTTGACATTTTTAAAATCTTTTGAAATCGCTTTTGGTCAATTTCCCAGCCCCAGGGACAAGATCAGTGTTCAAATACCAGGCCATGTGGAAAAAATTTGAGTTCAAATGTCTCTGCCCCATTAGATAAGATCTGTTTTGAAGAGGAAATTGGCCCAATGTGCAGACATAAAGGGAAGTTTGCAGGTTGTGTTAAGTATTTTATTGTGGATGTCAATGTTGAAACATCCACAGTTATGTTTTATAATTAAAATGTTAATAAATTTGAAGCCTTAAAGCACTTTAATTCATCACTGAAAACAAATAGATGCAATTTAAAATTTCATTGTTTCAGTCAAACGACCAGCCCTCCCTCCCTTTTGTTCAGATGCCATGCCAGCCCCCTGAGCAGTTCCTTTAGGATATATGCAGCTATTTCTTTTATTGTTCGATAACTATTTACTCAACCAAAACAACAACTCGCCTTCAACTTGACACATTTTTAAATTGCAAACTCTAGTATATAATAAGATCAGTTTTACAAAAAGAATGTCAGAAGAAAGGGAGGGGAGAGGATGAAATGGTGGGCAATTAACTTAGAGTATTAACAAAAGTTCTGACCTGTGAAAATAAAAACAGTATTTTCACGAATAATATCAAGTCCACTTTTTTTCCTTGGGCAGGGAATTTATAAGCCTGGCGTCTTTTAAACAAAAAAGAATTGTAGTTTAATTTGGAATAAAAAATTTGGGCTGATTCTACCAGTAGGCCATTTAATAACTATCCCCAAAATAGGGAGAAGAATGATGGTCATAATTTATACTGAAACCCAAAATGTCAAGGACTACAAATTTTATCTAGCGATAGACACTAACGCTGAAAGGGTTAGATGCGTTAGTAGTTTATTTACAAATTTGACAACATTTGAATAAGAATATATACTAAGTAAAATATTTTCAAGAAAATAATATGATTGGTGTAAAACTTCTCTATACTTATAATTAGCATCATGTGCACTAGACTAATGTTTGAAAATCTAATTAAAATAATAAGTTTGCTTTGGTTACAAATTTTAATCAGTAATATAAGGTTATATAGTATAGTCTGTGTTCCTACCAAGCTTTTCCATGGCCTCAACACAAACACTTGGGCTCATTTCTGAAGTATACATCCCAACAAGCATCAGTGTCGCAGTTCTAACCACAATGATACCTGAGCTGCCCTGGAAATGAAACAGTTTTATTACCTATGTTAAAATTTTCACTCTATGTTCAAGAAAATTCATTCCAAATTAAACTATTTGTTGAAAAGAACATATTGCTGTTACCACAATAAATTAATCATTAAATTCTTTAAAAAAGTGTTACAATTACAACAGTGATACTCTTAACTATCAAAACTATTACTTAAAAGAAATTTTTTTGAATTTTTAAAATATTTAATATGCATATTCACCACCTGATCTCACCCCCTTACCCTTTGAACTTTGAATTTTTAAGGCAAGTCCCTCTGTGTAACTATAATTATAATGCTGCTTCATTTGTAGAAGAGCCAGCGGAGCAGGGGTGGGAGAGGTGCTAGATAGGGTCAGCTAGTCCTTCCCCAAACCCTATCTTCCCCCTGTAAAGTAAAGTGATATTGATAGCATGCTTTCCATGTACATGCTCAAAGGCACTTTACAATGATCATGCAGTTTACCCCCAGTAGACTGAAAGCATGTACAGACACAATAGGCAGCCACTTCAAAGCGGTCCATGTATGCTGGTACTCATTTTTCGACCCCGGAAGGATGGAAAGCTGAGTGGCCTTTAGCGGGAAAGAAGGTTGCCCAAATATTCAACCCTTGACCAGGCGGGGAATTGAACCGGGGACCTCAGGATGGGAAGGCAGAGATTTTACCACTATACCAACCCCTCCTGTCTGATTTGTTCAAATAATTCTCTGGAAGTTTTTTGTTGTTGTGATATAATTGCTTTGACTGACCAAATATTATTGTTTACAATGTCCTTCTGAATGCAGGAGATGTGTTCTAAACAAAAGTATAGTACATAACCCTTTCAGTCTAAATGCATCAACTGATGTTTTGCTAAATTCCCCCAACTGGACCCAATACTATTCCTGTTACCAACTTGGGAGAAATTTGCTTTTTATCTTCAGTAGCTAGTGCCAACCACTGCTCCCCTCCCCTGCTTGCCCTGTGTAACCTATGTTGGAAAAAACTCTTCCCTCACTTACACTTCTTGCATAAACTGAAAACCTGTCGGCTCTGACACAGTCATACAGTTTTTCCTCAAACTTAATCCCATCTCTTCTTGCTGTTGCAGTATCTGAAAACGCATTTGCCAGTGCAAACATATTATCCAGGGAAGGCTAAAACGGAATTCAACAAATCTTTAAAAAAATAAAACAACACTGAATATTGCCGTTTCTACAGTACCTACAAACATTTAATATGGTTGACTTGGAGTTAACTTACATTTAAGGTTAACTTGAGAACTATTTTTAACTATTTCAGTACATTTAAGAACTATTTGCGGATGGGAGAACTATAATAAGAGATTAAGTTTTTACAGTATTTATCAATTTTGGTATAGATTACAACCACTATAGTCAACCCTCTCTAACATGGGCACTTTCTGGATGGCCTCGACTGTCCATCTTAGAGAAGTAGTGTCTGTCCTGTACAGACTTAAAATACAGTAAATGACTGCATGAGAAAATGGCAAGGACCAAGATTTGGTTTCCGCTTTATCAAGGTGACCGTATTGGGGGGGGGGGGGTGGGGGGTTGACTGTACAGTCAAACCTTTCTTAGATCAACACCTTCAGGACTGGCCTCAACTGTCTTCTTAAAGAGGTGTCAGTCTTATTGAGACTTAAAATACTGTAGTAAATAACTAGAAGAGACAACGGCAGGGACCAAGATTTGGTGTTGTCTGTTCTGTGGAGGTGTCCGTCTAATCTGGGTGTCTGTCTTGAAGGTGGTACCAATTTACTATAATGCTGGCCATGTAGTCGCCAGTCTGACATTGCCAGGGTTGACTGGCAAGTCTAACATTGCCAGGGTTGATTGGCCATACAGTCTGACGCTGCAAGGGTTGACTGGCCAGTCTGACATTGCCAGGGTTGAATGGCCAGGCTAACATTGCCAGGGATGATTGGCCAGGCTAACATTGCCAGGGTTGACTGGCCAGTCTGTCATTGCCAGGGTTGACTGGCCAGTCTGACATTATTTACCAAGGTTGAAAATTTTGATCTACAAATACATTTGGCACCAAGGAAAAAGTTCATTTCTTCAAATATTGCCCACGCTAAGTGACCTTGCCACCAAAAACCTTTCATCATCAAGTGCCCACAAGCCTCACCAAACAACTTATAATTATATTATTTCATAAGTATAGTTATATGAAGGATGTCAAGTGTACGATTTGAGTGTACCCTGACCCTAACAAATTACGGGAAATCCCAGCCCTAAAGCCATGTGACCATGGTATTGTATCCTTATATTCGATATCAGAGACCACTACTGTTTTCCAACAACTTCAAATTCAGAAGATAACAAATATTTTTATTTTGTTTATATATACGCATATGAACTTGAAACCTGCATGCTTAAAAAGCACTTCACTCTAGAATTCAAACGGGAATATTACTTCAACATTGGGTTTGAAAAGTCCTCTTTGGCCCCAAAACTTACCGCAAATCCAACTGTACTGGCACGAAGGGAGACATCTTTTCTTCTGATAATGGCGCAATGTTGAACATGGCCAGTTGCGATCAGTGAATCGTGCAGCAAGCTTTGAAGTTGATTCATCGTAAAGTTATATCTTTTTAAATTACGTGATGTAAACTAAAAGATCGCTTGAGGTGCCAGTATCTAAAGACAAAGAAATCATTCTTTACGAAAATATTTCTAATGAAAACAGGGTCGGAAACAGCACATGCCCTGGAGAAAACAAAAATGGCGCCTCCTCTAATAACTAAACCAAAAGACGCTCGGGGGTGGGGTGCAACCTAAAAGAAAATCTTGCCGCTTTTGCAGTAGCTGAACATTTTTCTTGTAATAATGGTTGAAAAAAGGGAATAAAACGAAAATTTGTGATTTCAACTGCTTTCTATTTATGAAGATATGTTGCTTTTGTCTTACGCGTTTTTTTCAAATTTGAAAGACGTTCAACACGATTTATTCCCCACCCCTTTCGTCCCCTGTAGTGCAAGTATGCAGGGGTAACCATGGCAATATTCATGATTTACACGTGAAACTGGAGCGTGGCACCGATAGTGTATTCAGGTTGTTTGTTTTTTAGGGTGATGTGTGTTTATAGCGAGCAAGTCTTAACAACAGAAATCTCTTGAGTTATAAAGTGAAATAACTCAACTATAATGCCAAGAATTCGGCGACCGACAAATGGTCGAATCTCCGTTCAGACACCCCAACTGATCGATGAAATTTTGTCCGACAGCAAGAGTTATGCACGCTCGAAGGTGTTTCGATTTAGTCAATTTTGGATTAACTCCAACTCTCTTCAATACACCGACTTACTTTATTTTCAGTTCTAACTTAATTTGTTGTTACGTTAATCCAGGAATTCAATATAAAGCATCGAAGAGCTGCTTCTGCGGGAACAAGCGGTCGACCGCTTTCGACGTTTGATGAAGTAGAGAACAATGAAGTCAAGCGAGGGCCTTCTGAACAAGCATTCAAAATACAAAACTGGCTGAACGAGAAGTCAGTTCGAAACATCCAAGTAAGTGAGTCAACTCAAGACAAGATAATACTTGGACAGGAGAAGCATATTATTGTATTATTGTATTGCATTATTGTTGCGACTTTGTGGCTTTTCAGACATTGAAAAGTCTATAAGTTATACATTACTGTGACCTTTAGCTACTGTGCATAGCTCTTTGTTCAAAAATTTCATTCAGAACTTGTTTAACTATTAGCTTTTTGATTATGTTTTTATAAGTCTGTTGAACTGGATGTAATTTGTAAACCATTCAAATAATTTCTGATGATAACTATGACCCAAGGAACTTGCATGTATAAACTTCGAATCGAACTTGTGGTTTGTTGATAAGATGTCATACATGTATAATTAAATGTATTATTGTCATAGTGCCCCTGTCACCATTTTGTGAGTTTATTATTCTTACATACCAGTTGTATTGTTTTATTTACTAATACCTTCGGAATCTTGTGAGACATGTGAACTAACCAGCTAAGATTAATCTTCTTTTTTTTTCTTTCTCAGGACGAATCATTCGTTCTAGTTTATTTTTATATATAGCATTGCTTGCCTTATCACCGAAATATAATACACTTATCCCCCATGGGGCCATGCCCTGATTGAAACAATAGTTAGAGAACAAACTGCACCACTAATTTTGTGCATTTTGCTAATTTGGCAATTATATCTTAATCTTTTAATCTCAGTAAAAAAGCTCTTGTTTTGTTCCCAAAAGACTAATTATAATAGTTATAAATAACTGTTATCTTAATTGTTACCCCGCTGTTCAGTTCATATTGCAAGTTTAGCCCCTTTATAATCATAAGGGTTGGAAAAAGCTTTGGGTCCCTATCTTACTGTATTCAGACCTCTTGCTCAGTTAACAAAAGCTGTTCATAGCACCCTACTAAAAATTAGTGTATATAAACTATAATTTATTCATTGACAACTATATTTTTCTTCACTAACCAACTACTTTTGAAATCAACTTTTTTATACTATTTCAAAATGCTATTTTTAGGAGAAGACTGATTTTGAGTCAAAGTCAACTAAGAACATGTACCAAACTCTGCTAGAGAATGAAAACACATTTGTAAAGGTGAGAACTACAGGGAGTGGGGTGGGAGTTAATTGAAAGGGTACTGATGACAGTCAAAAATTAGTTCCCAAAATACACTTACCCTAAAATATACCAAGGCTTAAAAATCTTCCACCTTAAAAATTTTCCCCTTGGTTTGAAAATAACCCTAAGAAATACCATGTCTATTTAACAGTACATACTTTTATATAGTGTTCCTTTTATATTTAAAGCTTCAGACTGGGTTTATCTTGGGTCTCTTGAATATTAACAAATACTTCTTACAGTGACATTACATACACAAAGCCACAACAAAAATCCACTAAACAATTCCCAACAACTATGACTTCTTAAAAACCCTTGTCCAGAAATTAATTTTATCGCTTCGAATTCTAATTTGGCTAATCAAGAAACTGTGATGCCTCTCCCCCCTGACAAATATTGTTTCAAATCACTCACAATCTAAAAAAGTATTGTAAATAATGTTTAACAGAAGTTGTTTAACCAGTAGCCATTGATAAATATATATAATTATAATTTAATTAAAGCAACAGCAGTTAATTAAAAGTCTTAATGATTTAAACTTAAACCAACTACAGGAAGTTGATGATTATCTTGATCAAAAGGCGATGCTTGACAGAAGGAAAAAACAAATGCTTTTTAAAAAGTGGGATGACAGAGTTTACTCTCCAATCAAGGTGAGAAATAGTGCAGTTAAAACTATAATTGACAGCTGCTATTATTATGATGCAATTTGTTTCAAGAATCAGTTACACCTCATGTTCACATGTCCACACAGTCACTACTTCATCTCACACATATTCCAATCTTACAGTAAATAGTTGAAACAATTCTAAAGTTGAATTATTAAAGTATGTTAATTGGCATGTGCAGCAGTGCATTGACCAAGTGTTTTGTTCATTAGTATAATAAAAGTCTGCTAGTTAAAACTGGGCTTGCTTAACATTTTAATAAAATAATTTTTGATTTGAAAATCATTAATTTTGTTAAGTCTTGGACTCAAAGGGTTGTCATCAAAACAAAAAATGATATTGTTTTCTTTTTAAAATATTCAATAAAATTGCAATCTTGTATTTCACCATCCTTTGTACGTTAAACTGTACAGACTAAACTGGATTTGCCTTTATTCAACTGTCAATGATACTTTGTAGGAAAAGATAAACAGCGAGATGAATGGGCCAAACTACAAAAGTCTTGATAAAAGAAAACGGCAAATTTATGACAAGTACTTGGATTATAGCAATAAGAAGGTAATTGTCATAAATTCTTAGATAAAATATGTAAATACCATTTGTCTAGTTATAAGCTACTCTATAAATTCAGGTCAGAGTAGTTCGAACTTACAAAATTATGAATACATGTAGCTGGACTAACGTAACATTTTTATGTAATGTATTTATTTTTTCTTCTCTTTATTTAAATTTTCTTTTTGTAATTACTTTTTGTATATCAGATATGTATAAATTAGTGATTGAACTGCCTCGGTTGGCTTAAGCTATCTGCGGATTAGTCCGTCCAATCAAAAATGCATCTTAATGGTTGTTAAATTTAAATTGTTTCCACAGGGAGTAGTGTTTCTTGATGTTATGTCACCAGAAGAATATGATCCTCTTGAGTTAAATGCCAACAGACCAGCTCCTCTTGTTGTAAGTTATCATTTTTTTAAGTTAAATAGCTTTAATCATTTTGGCCCTATTACATCAACTGATGCCTTGTTAAATTCTCCCAACAAGAACTCATGTTTTTCATAATACTGGTTTAGGAGAACTTTTCTTTTCATCTTTAGTACATGCTTTCTTTATAAGAACCAATCAAATTTTGGCAATTTGAGCCTCAAATTATTGTTCTTATTTTTATGTGGTTTAAATCAAATAAAAACTAAGCCTGACTAGGTATTGCAATACATGTACTAGAAAACAAATTGTAAGGACTAACTTCGGGGCACATATATGTTAAAAGCACGTTATTTGAAGCAATGACTGATTTAAAAATAATTTTTGCATTGCTAGGTTAAAGATCAAAGCTTGGTAAAGTTTAAACAAATTTTAAAAGTTTTATCAAGCCCTAGCCTCAGCTTATTCATAATTTGTTCTCCTGAGCCCCATTGTAATTAAGTAGTGTTCTATTTATCAAATCTTTATTTTTATGAGTTTGTAAGGAGTAATATGATGTTGATAAACAGGCCTGGGCTGAAAGGGTTTAAATTAACAGGACTATTAAAGTTTGACGGCCTTCATGAATAGAACACATAAATTTGAGTGAGGCCTTACCACTGGAACTGAGGATAAAATCCAAGTGCATTGCTAATCTACAGCATTAAAAAGGAATCCTTTAAACACTGTCACAAAGGGTGGTTTTTTAGGGATTCCTTGTTAATGCTATAGATCAGCGACACTTGGATTATACCCTGTTGCAGTGGTAAGACCTCACTCAAATTTATATGTTGTATTCACTCATAATATGCCACTGAAGGACAACACTCTATGGTTACTTCATGAATAGATTTTTCACTACTACCTTTTAGAGGAGAGTGTGGGTGTGTTTTGAAGTTTTAGTAGTTTGCTTTAAACTTGAAACTATAGCTAAAGAAAAAATTCTCTTTCAAATATAGGCCAGAACATCACCAATAGATGATCCCCTGTTAATGCAAGGAAAACGATGGCTAGAAGAGGATCGTACTGCAATCAGATGCATTACAGGGCAGGAGATGACTGACAGAGATATAGAAAGCCTGCATAAGCCACCCTCACCTCTGGTTCCCCTGGGAAGACACAAGACAGAATGCAGTACATGGCTAAGAATGCAGCTTCACGACGTCGACAGTGATGTCAGGAAAAGGAGTGGGTACGTGGAAGTCAATAATAAAAACAATAGTAATAATAATAAAAATAATGATATTATGAATAATAAAATAATAACACTTTTGTCTAATAATACTTTCATATTTACTATAATATAACATTATTTTATAACCCCTGGTTATTTACATCAGCAAGAGAAGTCACTGTAAGTTATAATGGACAATTTGCAAAATTATTTTATAAAATGGGTTCTAGTAGGAATAATTCAGCACTGAAAGAGTTAACAATATAATTGGTTAGTTAAAGTGAAAGGGATAAATATTCATTGTTAAAGATAAATATTAAAAACAACATTTCGGGGTTAACAATGAATGATGTTTTGACTCATGCTGCTATCAGTCTTCATCATGCGATAACAATTATTTTATAAGACTGGATAACTGCTGATTGAGACTGACAGTAGCAATTAAAAAGTCACATTTATCTAGTTATTAACTGTAGCTGTTGTAAGTGCCAATGTGCAAATAGCTTTTGATATTTTGATAGAACTATTATTCTAAGTACTAATAATGTTAGCTTTTTCTTTCACAAGAAGACAACATAGGCATGCCCTTGGAAAATCACTTGAATGTCAACATGAAGGGAGTCGAAAAAGCTATTGTTCTGTTGTGGGCAAGATTCCGGTTTTCTCATAACTGGCTTGCCTTGTGGTTATATTAGAGTCGCTTTCTAATTAACGAGTGGTCTGCTGGGAAATAGTTGACCTTGCTAGCTCGATTTCAAGCACTGTGTTTCCTAAAGTGAACTTCACTTAAGTGCTGCCACATAATTTGAAATAAACAAAGCTCATCTTTCTTGGGAAAACTGGAATTTTGCCCCAAACAGATCGAATGACAGCTCTTTCGATTCCCTTCATGTTGGCATTCAACTGATTTACCAAGTGCATGCCTTTGTCTTCTTGTGAAAGAAAAAGCACTAAGATTTGCTTATCCTTGGATTGAAAACACTAGAACAAGAGCTAAGATTAGCCAGAACAAATCCAGTGATTTTCCAAGCACATCCCATAACTAAATATTATTAAGGAATACCTTTACCTTATGCACTTAGTAACCTTGACTTGTCAAGCTCAAATCAAGATTTTTCCCCTGCAGCTAATGCAAGAAGCTCTATAATGCTGCAGCCTCGCAAAATTATTGTCTTTGCTCATTTTGCACATTGGCATTGATAGATATTGTGAGACAATCAAATAACTGAACACTGTTTTTTTTAAAGTTAATTTTGTTTTCATTCAACCAGACTTCGGATGAAAGGGACCTTTAACAATACAGATGTAGATTTTGAAGAATGGAGCAAAACCAAGACAAACCCTAAACTGGTGGATGCAGAACTAAGAGCACAGAAAAAAAGACAATATAAAGCAAGGCACTTGACAACAATTGAGCTAGAATGGCCCGTTTTACCAGATATAGAAAGCACATCATATAACCCTAGAATCCCAAATGTGCTACCACTCGCAAGTAGCTTTCGAAATCATCCAGAGTTACAATTAAGCGCATCATTCTGAAGAAATCATTAAAATAATAGTATTTAAGTTTTGTAATTTAAGAGAAATTCAACAAAAATCTTATTGAAATTATTTTATGATTCTTCTGCATGGTTTGATGTCATTTTGACTAATAACTTATCTGAAAAAAAGTTAGTTTTAAAGAGTGTTTTTTCAACTTTTTGGTGTAAATATGATTGATGTTGTTAAACAAATTGACTTTTGTTTAGATAGGACAGTTCTATTTGTAATTGAAAACATTGTTTGCTAAGCAATTGTGTGACTTTTTGTACTGTTTTATTAGTAGATAGGTTACCAGAAACTGTTAACATTTTTAGATTTTTTAACAGTAAAAAGAAAAGTTTTTCAAGCTCAAGAAGATGAGAACTCTCTCAATTTAAAACTTATTAACCTTATTTTTGAAACTCAAACTAGTTTGAAAGAACCAAAAAGGAAAGAGTTGTTCCTGTATACAAATATTGGGATGATTCAGTATTTTGTTTCTTTGGCTATCTTTAATAGGAAGGACAAACTGTCATCTTGCAACTCCAATGGGATTGAAATAAATATGTACAAATCCTTAGAAATATCTTGTGGCTGCATTCTCTGAAGTCCCTAATATTAGTATAGAACAAAATAGTGGTACAGGGTGGGAAAATGGAATAGCAATATAGGGTGGAAAGATTTCAAATACCAGTTTTTAATATAGACTGTAATGCTAATAAAAAAAGTATAAACAACTTTTTTTCTTGGAGATGGGTGCTGCTTTTTGTCAAAAATGAGGATTGTAAATATTGAGCATTTTGTCCCAGAAGAAGAATATTGCTAGTCTGAAATACTGCAGTGGAGATGCTTGGCTTCTGAAAGTTACCCAGAAATTAATAACAGTACAGTGACAGTCCCAAGTAAGGCCCATGTAGAGTGGAAGTTTAGTCAAAAATAATTAGTAGTACATATATACTATTATTAAGGATTTCTGAGTATTTCTGTCTGCCAAGCAACAGCGATCTTCAACTTGTTTTTCCTGATTTGTGCCAATGCTTCTCTGTTCTAAACAAACAAAATAATTCAACTTAGCTTTTTAATTTTTACCTGAATTTCCTTGCATTCAAAGTTGCAATGCCCAACCACCCCTGACTTTGCTGAACATTTGCTACACAAATTATATCTTGTTACATTGTATACATAATAAAGTATATGTTCCAGTACAGAAATTTGACCCATGTTCCTAAACAGCACACCCCAATATTTAATAGTTATTTTCCCAAACGTGAAGAAAATATTCATCATTAACCTCGATATTCACTGAGCCTGAAGTGAATATTTGTTTTAGTTGGTAAACTTACTCATTGACAAGCGTTTATGAGAGAGAAAAAATAGCTGATTGAAAATTTGTTGTGAATGATGACTTTTGATGCAAATTGAGATTGGAATACTGTTTTCTCTCATGGTGCTTAGTTTTTCCTCATCAAAACACAAAGGGACCCACGGCTCGACACTAATGATGGACTTATAGATATGTTGTTCACCAAAACATAGAACTGGTCCCACCAATCATGGTTTCGGAACAAGAAGTTCAGACAAAAGTTTGGCGAGGTCCTTTTATGCATGCACCTTTATTTACTTCATATCATGTTTGGCACAACAAATGTCAATAATTTCAATATGTTATTTTTTGGGAAATTTTGGGAATTTTTGAATGTCATCCCTACCCATTTAACTCCCCCCCCCCCCCCCCTCCCTCAAGATAGCTGATCAACCCAAATTGCAGTGATCTTACCTGAGAAATTTGATCAAGTTCTAAAATCTCTTTAACACTCTATCTGTTTTTGAAGCACCATTTCTCCTGAAGATATCTTGCAGCTAAACTTTCTCCCAACATCCCAATTTTTCAACTCCACCAACCATGTGTAAACCCTGCCCCAGTCCCTTCTTCATGCATTTCGCTTGTCAAAATCCGGTTCGTCTACCGCCCAAATTTCTTCCTCTTTTTCCAACTGGCCTTGTACTTCTTGACTGCATCCCTTGCATCAATTGCTGCTCAATCGCACTTCGCATGTCTATCTCGTCCGGAATATGAACAAATCTTATCTGTCTTCCATGAACAAACATAGTTGGGAATTCCAAAACTTCCCCATTTGGTTTTGTAAATCGAACTTCATTCATCGTTATGTTCATATATCCATCAACATGAAAGACAATTCCTTCCACAGAAGATTCGTTTCGAAGCTCTACTGTTGTGCGAAAGCCTCGTACTGCTTGTAAAAGACAGATTAATGATCGTTGAGTAAGCGCTCTTTCTTGTCCTCCGACCATTTTGCTTCGTCTAACGAGCAACGCTAAATATCGCGGGCGCAGAACAAATATATTTTCCCAGAGCTCCTTTCAAGGAAGAGTATCAACATGGCGGGCACTTCGAATTATTTTGGAACGGGTAAGTTAGTGACACAAAGCAAATTTTAACTCCTTCAGCGTCTAACCCGAAAGTTAACAAGCTTGAATATTAAGAATATTGATTAAATCAATGCCTAATTCTAGCAAGAGCAAGGCGCTTGGCCGTTTGATTGCTTCAATTTTTTTCGCTTAGTTTTAAGTTTTTATCGTATTTACTCTCTGTTGTTTAGATATTGATATGGAAGATACGAAAAAACCTCATGCAGAAAAACAACGTTTAACATCAGAGCTACAGGATCTTGAAAAAATGCTAAAACAAAACTTAAAGGTAGGAAGTGGAGGTAGCTAGTTTTATGAATTTTAGTTTGGTAAGAGAAACTATATGAACATGATAAAGAAAAATACTTTTTGGTCTTTTTTAGGGTGCGTTTGTTTGTTTGTAATAATACGAATTTACCCGATTTCTTTTTTCCAAATGTCAGAGCAGTTAGGGGGCGACTCCTAAAATTGATTTGGACATTAAGAAAAGAGTTTTGAAATAGTGGAAACGCTTGAATTTACTGAAAGAACTGAATGAGTATGGCTTATAGTTGAATCAATGTAGTTATTAATATGTCCTCAAGTTCAACTTAAACACTGTCGGTTCAGGTCTGCAAAGTCGCAGTCAGTTTCCCAGATGGCAATTGTAAAAAAAACATTGCTTCAACTTTGTATACTGCTTACAAATGAATCAAAATAAATTGAAGAAGCAAGTTTTAATACAGCTTTAAAAGGCCAAGTCCAAAGTGCATGTTAAGGAGTGGGT
>JAOBAT010115035.1:0-14072 GCA_026413305.1 Hydrozoanthus tunicans
ATCGGCCCCCCTCTCTAGCAAGTCCCCCACCCCTCTAATGACCTCTAATAATCCCCCCTCTCTAATAAGCCCCCCTCCTAATCGACATAACGGTGAAGTAGATAAAACATAAAGCGTATTGTGTCAAAAATATATTTTGTCAACGGTTGTACCCTGTCAGTTTGGGAATGGTGCTGATTATGATGCGTGAGGAACACAGCCACTAGTTGCTAACAAATCTGTTTGGTATCCGGACTTCATGGCGTGTTTCTGTCTTTGGCTATTTGTAACCTTTTAAGAGGCGTACCCTGTAAGGTTGGAGTTAGGGTCGACCACGGTACCTCGCCGGTTTAGCTGAAATTTTGCATGCAGTCTTGCTTTGGCTTCCTAACTACGGAATGGAAGTCTTTAAGTTCTAATTCATTTTAGTTGGTGAGTTCTAAACATGGTCGGTTTTGGTCGGCCTCGGAAGGGAGCCAATATGGCGGTTCAAAAGACTTCTGGTCGACCTTTCTTCCAGCTTGCCACAGCCTTTCACCAAAAACTATTAGTACCATTTTTAAAAAAACATCTTTGTACTCATATTCTATGTCAAGCATTTCTCGGAAATAAAAAGTTTAGGTTCTGAACGAGCGAAAAGTTGTGGTGTACTTCTACGTCACTTCTGAGACATAAAAATTTAGGGCAAATCAAAAGTTCGATATCTCCCGTGTTATGTCAATTGACAATTTACTATTTATACTGAGTGAAGAACTTTTATGGCTGATTTGATATGGGAAATTAAGATATGGTATCTTCTTCACAACGAAAGAAAAACATTTTTGAAGATGCTGAGGTTTGGCCGATGTTCGACTGTTTTCCGCTTTTAGTACAGATATCAACATGCATTGCTTACCCAACGGTTGTCATAGTAACCACAGCCCACCAGATCCCTTCCCACAGTCCTTTGAAAAATGGTTTCGGAAACTCTTCACTGTTCTTCTGGTGTTCCTGTGAACTCAATGACATGCAAGTAAAACATAAACTGCAACAAGTTGCCATTTCTTACATACATTTTATTATATTTACAGGGCACGCTCTCTGTACAGCAAACTTGCGCGAATTAGACGAATCTGTCCCATTAAATCAGTTCAATTTGTATGTACTTTCTCAAAAATTTTGGGCACATCTCCTTCTTCAGTGAGAACAATGAGGCAAGAGCATTTGAACTGAAAGAGGTTTATGCGCCACTAACGTTTGAGAAAAGTAACTGTCTTTGAATAGCTTATGTCACAAAATTATCAATTTTTCAAAAAGAGCACTGTAAAAAACATTGGTTTTTCAAGTTTGCGAAACATACGATAAAAATATGCCAAAATACGACTTGTAGAATTCAGCGGTGCCAAAGAAGAATAGCGGAGGGGTTGGCGCAGTGGTAAGATCTCTGCTTGAGTACTGAACAGATTAATAGTAATAAATTAGACCGTATAGATTGTAGTAATAGTAATATAGATTTACTCCCGAACCGACAAAAAAAAGCTTAAACCCCCCCAAAAAGCGCCCACAGAACTCTGAAAATTTTGACGATAAACCGGGATATTTTTTCAAGTGGCCTAATGTTCTTATTTTTTTTTTTGTTTTGTTATAAATTGATTTGTCATGTGTGCACTTTCAGGTTTGTTTTCTACGGGCCCAGTCTAATTAATCAAAATCGCCGGATATCTAACACTGATATGTTAAAAAATATATATCTCTATACTATATATTTCTTATCTTGATAAAACACTGGAGCCCGCTAGCGTTTTATGGTTGTAAAATCGTCCAAAACATGCGTTTTACTAATTCGGTTTACTTGCTAAAATTGTCGGTACTATGTCTACTGATTTAACGGAAATTCGAGAAGTTTTTCTATAAATATTGACCACAGCGCTTCTGAAGCTGAAAGAAAGCTTTTGTTCGTAACAAATATCAAGTTATGGACTTCACCGCAAACTGCATTTCTTAAACGGAAGAATAAGTCAAAGACTATAATCACGTAAAGTTGTAACGATTGTAAACTTGCCTTAACAGTTACTTACGTTTCTTTGATTAAATATTTTCGTACTGAAGAATAAACCAAATATTTATGATATAGATTTCCCATGATTGCTACCATGTCAGGCAAAACATCTGCTTTTTCGTTATTTTTTCTGACGACATTTCTACATCGGAGTGTTTGTAACTCGTTGCTCATTTAGGGTCGTTTGTTTTGTGCTCCCTTTAATTTCTGAAGACATTTCTACATCGTTTCCGTGTGAATATTCACAGAGCAAGAGCTATTGCTTGTAGAGTTTTTGTACGCGTTGTAACCTTGAAAGTATTAAAAAACAAATAACAAAAAACCTGACCGACCCGAATGAACGTCTTAAAAGGTTTCAAAACCAATTGGGAATAGCTCATACTTTCGACAGCTCCCGTTCAAAAACATTTTTGCCGAAGACCAGTTTGCAGTTTGCGGGAGTTTAGGGACGCTTAATAGGACACAAACAAACTGAGGTTCGAAAACTGAGCGATTTAGTGCAAAAACTGCCTCAAAATCGTATCTATAGTAGTAAAGCAATAAAGTAAAACAAATTAAAGAGGTCTGAAACTATCATACTTACAAAAAGCCAAATTATTGCACCAGCAATTAATGCGCAGAGAACACACAAAGCTAGAGCAGGCCATGTGCCGGAAATCGCTTGCCAAGTCTTCGAAGCCACGGATTTCTCTTGCTTCGAGGCCACAGTAACAGCGTAAGAAAACGTTTTGAGGGGAATAAAGTCGTAATTGTTTTGGTCCAAATTGTCGATATCATTGCCATACACTGGAAACAAAGCTACAGGGAGATCCTCTTTGTTTGTGTTCATTAGTTCTGTGTAAATATGTTCACTTGTGTTTATTGCAGTCCTGTTTGAGATATGAACTCGGACTCTATAGCGTGAAGCCTGACTTTGAAATTTTCTTGCAAGATACATCTCTTCCTTGGCTCGAAAATCGTACAGAAACTTTGTGCTCACTCCCGTCATTTTTAAGCTGCAAACTGTATTTTTATAACAATATTTTGAAATGGAACAAAATAAAACACATGGGACACATCTGGCATCAACATTACCAGGATCACTGGCAAGGAAAAAAAAGAGCATAGCAAGACGAAATCTCAGCATTGTCTTTTATCTTCCTAGAAAAATAGCCTTGGTCAAGCTAAAACAGGAGCCGAGCAGGTGTTTCGTTGAATTTGCGTTCGGCTGTCACATGACCAATTTCGCCCCAAGCCGGCTAGTTTAAGTGGATTTAATAATCTTTTCTTAAAAGCAAAAAAAAATTTTAAAGCAACCACTAAAAACTTTCTGACAAAGGATATAGTTAGAACATAACTAAATGATTCCGTTTAACCATGATAGCGTTCGTTCTTAAAGTCTTGTTTCTTGCGCCGTGAAATAAATGACAAATGTATAAGAACATAAAATTCAACATTGGGTTATCACTAAAACACGCCATGAACTCGAGGAGAAAAGAGTGCTTGCTGTTTCGATCAGTGTTTTAATTTGTTTTTACTCCGGCGACGCTTGAGTAAAGTTTAATTAGTTGTTGGTTTATTCATTTTGTTTAGACAGTTAATGGCGTTGTTTAAACTACTCAGAATAAAGCTAAATTTTCATTTTAAGCACTTCACACGTTCAAACATCTGCGACGACTTTACAGTTACCTATATGAAGATTACCACAGAAGGAACTTATGACTAATGAAGTTGTAACGTCGATTGTATCCGACCCGTAAAAAATGGCAAAAAAAAAAAAAACTCGTAAAAAAGCAAAAAGTTTGAAAGGTCTTCCTTAAAGATCGTCGTTTGATGAATGTTTAGTAATCGTTCAGCCGTGCGGGTATCTGACAAGCGCGGGATTTTTGTGACTCCTTTGATCACACACCACCAACAAAGACTGTACACAACAACACGGAGTCAAAAACACATTGGATACTAAAGACTGAAAAAATATATACAAAGAATTCATGCGCTGCATAACAGATGCTTTGACGCCTTCGAAGTATTTCGACAAGTGTTAATATTAAAAGACCCATTAAAAATTTAAAAACGTTTCTTTCTCTTTTTGAAAAGATTTACGGAAACAAACTTCTGACTTGAGTGGCACACACTTGAGGAGTTACACCTGGCTGAAAGGGCAGAAAACAAAACAATACCTCATTAAACTACTGTGTTAGAAGTATGACAAATAAAGACTAACTAAGGCCTGGGACAAGCGTCGAAATTTTCATGAGTCGAACTAAATTGAGCAATTAAGTGCATGGTAATTTCGTCGTCTGTTTCGATTAAGTTCGACAGATTCTATTTCGATCGACTGATACGTTCTTTCTGATTAATCAAGACCGATAGAACGTGTTCTTATTTGGTCCGTCTAGTTAAGTTCGACGTTTGGCCTGGGCACTCGGAAAAAATTGATTTGGGTCGAGACGAACTATACAATTTAGTTCGACTCATGAAAATGTTGACGTTTGTCCCAGGCCCAAGAATTAAAAATTAAGGGAATTGTAAAGTTTTTGACGGTTTTTGGCTGTTACTCGGCCAGCTCGATCTTTACATTCCAGCAGGAGGGTAGAACATGGTATGCAAACACAGTCAGTTGGGTACCGCTGGTTATTTTCCAGTTAAAACTGTTGTGCAACGACTATACAATTAACGTTATTTTGCGCAATACATTTTCCTTTTGTTAAGAACAAGTAAAATTTAGCTCAGGCTCAATGTTTTTATTTTTTCGGTCATTTCAGGCTCAAAAAGTTTTTATTTTGTTCTTATAGGTTCTTAAGTTTTCTATGCCCCCTCCAAGGGGTTAACCGCCACACCACATGTCGTAATACCACGTGTGCTGTAGCCGGGTTCCTGGCCTGCAGTCTGATGCTCGTTTGTTGCTGTGCATGTTCCTTTTATTTACAATTTATTCCTTTTCGTTTTTTTCATTAAAAAATTACTCTTATATTGTTCTTATTTTTCGCAGCGATTTCAGCCTCATTGTTCTAATCAAGTTTGTTCTTAAAAAAAGTGCATGTAGTCCAAAGCTAAAAGTTTGAAACTGCATGCATGAAAATATAAATATGACTGGACATATACAGTCTCTATACGTTATTTTTCTTGCAAGAGCTAAGTCTTGTTTTTTGGCCGAGGTTGAATGTTCTTAAGTATTTAGGGGATCTACTTAGCCTCAAATGTACTTAATGTCACGGGCGGAATCAAAAACTGATTTTTTTTTGGGGGGGGGGGGGGACAAACAGTGGAAATTGTAGTAGTTCGTTATGAAACTTGAAATTCCAAATCAAAAGTTCCTGTTGTTAGCCAGAAATTGTTGGGGGAACAAACTGACAAAGTTTGAAAAAAAAACTATGTGCGGATTTTTTCAGGGGAATGAGACGGAACGATTTTCAACTGCAATTGAAGTGGCCTTCTGGCTCGGTGATGAAGCGGGAGCGCTGAACCATAATGTTGCAGTTACTCAACAACTACGAAGTGTTCCCACTAAATATATCAACTAAAGAATGTTATCATGGACTTCCTTAAATTATTAGATTTTTTCCAACCTAACAAATACTAAATTCCATCTGCCCCTCGATCGTCCCCATTCCTTTTTACTCCCGTCCGCGCGTCCATTTTCTTCTATCCAAGGCTTGCACATTTGAGTCTTCGATAGCCTGTTTTGCTGGGAACGGTAAAAAAGCGCAGGAAATCGATTTAAAACCTTTCGTGTAAAACAGTGTGATAACTGTAGCATTCATGCTATTGAAATTTTTTATTATATTTTGACACAAAACATAAAGGTAATATAGGTATTTTTTTTTCATTAGTCGGTTCTGCACATGTTTTAACGCTCGCGTACTGAAACGGGTTTATGTGTCAAAACCCAGACCTCCCTGCGAGCTGAGATTGCTTTCAGCAGAACGAATAAACAGCACGCGATCCTATACCGCCGGATGTGACCGGGTTCACCTTCGTGTGAGGAAGTTCAAAAATAGCCGCACTGCAAACAGCTGAATAGTCGACGACCAGCCGAATTGGATTGCAAACTGACACAACGTTAAAGGTCTCAATTCGCTAGTCAATCGATCAAGTTAACTGTGTGGAAGACGAAATGTAAGAAAAACTCAACACAGTACTGGCCAACGGATTCTTAAAAATGCTTGAAGAGGAGAAAAAGCGTATACCAGGTTCTTGTATGTCGATTGATGGTAAGTAGAAAGCAATTCATTCAACGGATTTCCTGGTAAGCTATTTACCGTTGCTTCTGGAAGGTAGGCTTTACTGCAACAACCATCAATTCTCGTTCGTTTTTAGCATTTCAAGGGTTAATTGTTTTTATTGTAGCTATTGAATGTCATTACACACAGTTAATCGATTAGCTATGGCTTATGGATATCTTTTTTACTCTCTGCCAATTAGTTTGCACATGACTTGCGTATGACCTTGTTCTATCGCCCTTGGAACTCTACTCCAACAACATGTGTTGTTAAATGTTCGTTTTGTGCACGACAAACTCTCTAGTCAAATTTCTAAAATGAACGCTAACACTGCTAAATATAAAGTAAGTTGTAATGAACTCTAGAACGAATGAAGAACTCGCTTGCATAGCAAGCGTTTCCGGTGTTAGGTTTTGAAATATAAGAGCTAAAAAGCAAGGCCAATACGACGTTTGTGAAATACATTTTGTACCTCATTTCCACTGGCCATACCAGTCTTCATCAGGTACAATCATATTGACCTTGCTTTTTAATTCTTATATTTCAATTTGTTTCAGCAGATTTGATTATCTGACGTAAGCAGAATCTTCGTAAACGGTCGCTTGCATTTTGTTTCTTCCGTTAGGTTTTGGCACAAGCCGATACAGGTTTCTAATACCTTGTGAAAAATACTAATGGTGAAAAAAACCTGCTCTACTGCCCTGGGTCAAACTTCGTACTCATTTTCACGAGTCAGCTAATTAGCAATCTAGTTCGACCGCAATTTGTTAGGTTTGCTAGACGAGTCAAACTAAATGACAAAGGGATGCAAAAAGCAAACTTCCCCAAGGAGACTGAGTGTTGTATTTGAAAAACAGCTACCACTGCGTGTCACCTACGGCTACAGCATTTATCTAATGTTAACAGCCGTTTTCACATTAGAAGACGTTCATGTTGTCTGAATCTGTTGGTTTGTCTCTTCAGACAGTTTTCGTCGACGACGAACAAATCTACCAAACGCCGAATTGAACTTTCAGAACTTTTATGTTTCTAAGCGAATCGGCCATCCGTAGGCGCCCCGGCACACGAAACCAGTGAATCCGCTAAACGCAAGTGCATCCGCCGAGTTAGCCGATTCGTGCAGACGACCGAAACCGGGTGACGTCATGAAGTCGGGTCCAGGCTGTTATGAAAACTAACTCATTGAAAACCTCGTGTTGACAACTTTGCTTTCGATCAAGTCCCCGTGCACAAGAATCTGCATAAAATATACGCAGTTTCGAAAAGTATCCGGATTCGTGTGGACAGGATCTTAAATTTTACATCTGTCGAACAAATAGTCCAACAAGTTGTCCTTGTGATAATTATTTGTATCAAGAAAATGGTAATGGCGACGTTTATCTGTTTGTACGTCAGTTGTACGTGTGATGTGAATTTTTCATGACGGCCAACACAAAACGCACGTCTCCCTTTCACTCCAAAACTTGTTTCACACTTGTGAGGTGAGCACAAGCATAAGCATAAGGAACGGGTGTTCACACACGTGAAATAAGCACAAGAAAATAAAAAAATACGCACGCGCAAAGGTGACTGGTGACGACATGCTCAGTTTTAATGTTTACACACGTAAAACAAGCACGAGAAAATGAAAAATGCGCACGCGCAAAGTGGACTGGCGACGTTATGCTTATGCTCATGCTTGTTTCACGGATGTTCACACCGGTGAAACTAACGACATAAGCATAAGCACAAGCATAACAGAAAGGAAAATGTTTCTTTTTCTTGTTTTTTTCTTGTTCTTGTGCTTATGACACGCATGTTCTCACTTGGGTTTTTCTGTGCTAGTGCGTATCTCACAAGCTAGTGTGAACCAGGCTTAAGACAAACAAAATCGTGAGAACGGGATTGTCATTAATATTCCTCTAATGTGAAAACGGCTAATGTCATGAACTGACACCGTGATGCTTAAGGCGTTGTTGAACTTCGAACTCAACTTAAACTCAGGCTTCGAAATAAAATGATAAGAAATTAAACAACTTTTTATTATTCTTTGCTGTGGTAGGTACGTCTTGTTATCAGTCAAACAGCTTATCGCTATGTTGTTGATAAGTTTAACTCGTCAAAGTCAAGTGGTAGAGCCGGTTTCCGCCAAGAGAACAGCTAGTTATTTGAACTTCACCGAGCGCGACTTTCAAGTACTGTACGGAATTCCAGTTTTCTTTTGATCAAATATAAGCATCATAGCCGTTAGACTGGCTTGACGGCTTGACGGCTTGACGACGTCGTGAGGAATTAAAAATACAAAAACAAAGGATTAAATGGAATTAAGAAAGATAACGGGCTGAGAAGAGATTACAATTCCAATGTTTTTGAAGAATCTGAAGGATTGAAGGATTCAGAATTCATGAAACCACACTAGTTGCTGCTAAATTGTGCAGCAAAACAACTGTTTGTCTGTGATGGTTGATGAACAAGTTATTTTGCTGCTTTAGAAGGAACTTATAAAACAACGAGCAGGTAGTGAATAGGATACATTAACCCATGCAACGCTAGCTATTTAAATAGCAAAAACTAGTAAAACATCAAGAAGTACACATATTAAACTTTATGGGCGTGTGAATTAAAAATCAATGATTCAGACACCCTCAAAAACGTTGGCCCAACCTGCCTTTGGATTTAGCTATTACAGAAGCGAAAAAACTTTCACTTTCAGTGCTGTGGAAAAAAATTTACTTGTCGCTAAAACGAATATTCATATATGTATTCCAAACTCTTTTTCTAGGACCACCGAAAAGCAGTGAAACTTGCAAACCGCACAAATAAGTCTTTCTGCATGCATGGATAAAACAGATTCGAAGGAGAAAGATATTTACAAACCAGCTATTTCTAATCCATTGTAGCCTGGAGCGAATCGCTTTTAACCCGCAAGCTATTTAGCCCAGCGATTGGTCGCCGTATCATTAACTATTCATGTCACGGATACACTGGAATTGCAGGTTTTGAAATATATTCAAAACAAAATATTGCAGAATTGCATATCGAAACAACGCAACAGCAAAATGAGAAGAAGATTTGCACGAAATGCTGAGATCTTTTTCCTGTGTACTGGATGTAATATTGTGTTAATCTAACACAAAATACAGACTCGTGGTACGAAGTTTGCACTTTCAGATACTGTAGCGTATTTCTGTAAGTCGCTAGCGACTCATTTTTCTTCAATTTTCTCTCTGCCTCCACAGCAATGTCAGACAAGATCCTATTAAAAGGCCATCTGGACGGTGGATGTAGCTGGCTGGTCGTCCTCGGCTCATTTTTGTCTCAGTTTGTAGTTATGGGAGTTCATAATGTCTTTGGTCTTCTGTACATCGATTTGCTAGAGGAGTTTGGCCAGAGCAAGGCTGCAACCGGTACGGTATTCTTAACTGTATATTTACATTACGAGGTTTTGTTGTTGAGTCGTTATCGGAAACTACAAGTAACTGTTTAGAGCATGAAAGCGACAATTTCAATGCCCTTTTCTAAGCTGATGTGTTTCGTTTTTTTTCACTTGCAAACGTTTGCTCAATCGAATTGTGGCCAGATTTTAATTCTTACAGAGCTAACAGTGTGCCTTCAAAATCTCAAATTAGTTCAACCAACTTCCGCGGAGTTTCGCTTTCAAAATTTGTTTACTTTCTTTTGCAATTGGCATGCCAGAAAAATGAACAGTTTATCTCTTTTAACGCAAAAACTTTAACAGCTGCGTTTGCCACAAATTTCTTAGACCGCATCAATCGTTTTTCGAGCCGGAGAAAAAAACATTTTAACACTTATTTTGTTTCGGTTGAGCAGTTGCATAGGAAATTTTGACAGTTCGTTGATGTTTTGAGAGAATTTTGTCGATGTCAGCATAACTGTGGCTACCTGCCTAGACACAGAAATTTCCGTCTCGAAGTAATGAAAACATGCGTTTCGGCGACTTCAGGTTTTGTCTGCGAAGGCCGGCATCTGTATTTCAGTTTTCAGTAGTTCAGAGCTGTGACACTGACAGTACTAGCTGACAGCGTCTGAAGAAATATATAGCCATATTCATAAAGAGCAGGGGTTTTTCCCAGCAAATTTTCCTAAGTTAGAATCTATGCTATACTGATCAGAAAAACAAATTGAGTTTATAATAGTAAAATGATATCAGGGACGAACTAACGCCCGGGAAACCACGAAAATTCTTATAAAATGTACCAGCTTTATTGCATCTACAGTAGCGGGTTTTCTGGCACTATTTAGTATCGACATGAATTAGTCATCAGTCGGTCTGTGTTTATTTGATCTCTCGCAGTATCTGCGGTTTTATCATGAAGGGTCATTTGCATGTTGACATTTTTATGCGGAATTATTTCGTTCTGAAAACAAGAAAATTATTTTCTCCACAAAGCGAAAGTTGAAAACAGATGAAATTTCATTGTTGTTTCAACAAAGAAACATTACCTATATGGTTTGCACGTGATTTCCTGTTGTTCAAATTGAGCGTACTTTGCACCCTTAAATTTTAAAGCCCGTTCTTTTACATAAAAGTGTGAAACAGTACCAGGCAGATAGAGAGAAAATTACACTTTTGGCAGTATATGACAAAAAATTAATATGGTTTTTGTTACACATTGTGGAATAAAAGATGTTTTGAGAAATTTCAAAGCCATCGACTTTTTTACTCGCGGTCAATGAGAAAATTTTCAAAATCATCGATTTTCGTATTCGTCTCTTAATCAGAACAACCTATTTCTATGTGTGATCGTTTTCATAAGTTGCTCTTTTGGAGTATTTCCTTTGTTTGAAGCAAAACAGGAACAAAATTATGATACCAAAATGCACATTTCGTGTTCCGGCAGGATTAACGGCGGCTGGAAAATTGCCCGTAGTTTTGTTTTTGAATACATTAAAACTGTTCTATTCTTGTTTCTGACGGTCTTAATTTCCTTGTAGTTAAGCTTATACGATGAATAACTAACAAATTCTAGCAGAAGCCAATAATTATGGGCTCTTGATCTTAGGTTATGCTTTAAGCCATAACTGAATCCAGAGCTGAAATCGGCAGGGCAAAGGATAAAAAATCTGTTTCTTAACTCGAGGCAACGATCTATTTTGATTTGGGAACTGTATTCAGACTATTATTTCGTGTTTCTTAAAATTTTAAGAAATAAATTAGAATAATCTAGGCCCAATATGCTTTGTAGTTCGCTATTGAATCCTTTCCTTGATAATACGAACTTGCAACCATTATCATTAAACCATGTCTAGTTGATAAGTGAGCTATTTTTATGTAAATGGTTTGACAGCCGAAATTAGCTAAGCAACTTGTTATCTCTGAGACTTTTGTTTTTAAACAAAGTTATTCAAAAGCAGTCTTATGATCAATATAAAATGCGTTGTAAACACGCGTTGCACCGAAAGCACTTTTTTGATACACTCTGAAACGCGTTGTTTTTACATTTCCACAAGGATGAATAAAGATAAAAAGAAAAAATGCCAATGACTCATTATCACAGTTATAATAGCATCACACTTGGAGATGATAATCACAACAGAAAAACACCTCGTTTGTGTCTTCCGTTGCATTATAAGGCAAGCCAAATTTCTAGGACCAATAACAAAATCATGCGCGCTGATTGGGCCAAAAACATTTCCATAATTTCCCATAGACGGTCGGGGAATATCGGACTAGTTTCTCGCTATAAGGCAAGCGCGCAGAGATAATATTTTGTTTTCTTTTCAGGCACTTAATTAAAACTGAAGCCATAGAGTAAATACTTAATAGCCTTGTTTGCTCGGACTAACCGCGATATATTTGCCCTCAGTTTTTAGGCAGACTCTGTTTTGTGAAAGACCTCGGGAAAGTATTTCCTATTTGGTTACTAAGACTAATTTGTTAGGTAATCGCATGGGTCGAGAAAAATTAAAGATTAATTTCACGAGTTTTTTCAAATTTTTCCAAAGGGACTCGGGCAATTTGAAGAAGGATTGAAAACACAAGTGATATTAGTCCTAAATTTTACGTGGAACCAGGCGATTACGTGTCTATGGCATCTGGGGCGAAACTTTTCATTCGCTGTGGTATCCCACGACCTAACTCATTTTATCCCAAGTTTTTCAAAAATTGCTGGAGATGTAATGAAATCTTTGAATGTGTTATCTTTAAAACATTCAGAAATCTTGCATTGCATGTATTGTAATGTATTGTGTTGACTGTGCTGTATTGTATTGAATTGTATTGTATTGCGTTGCATTGCTTTGCATTATACAGTATTGTACTGTACTGAACTGTACTGTATTGTGTTGCGTTGCGTTGCGTTGCATTGTATTGTGTTGCGTTGCGTTGCATTGCGTTGCGTTGCGTTGCTTTGCAATGTATTGTATTGTACTGTATTGTGTGGCGTTGCGTTGCTTTGCATTGTATTGTATTGTACTCGATTGGATTGGACTGGAATGGAATGGATTGCATTGTACTGTATGTGTTAAGTAAGTCTTTTTATGTAACTGTTTTCTTTTGTACCTCTCCTTAGCTCTGGTTGCATCGATCGCATTCGGCCTGACGTTTATCATGGGTCCCGTTTCTACTGCTGTGTGCACTAAGATTGGCTGCCGCGCCTCCGCTGTCGTCGGAGGTATCCTGTTTGGCCTGGGGCTGTTTTGTTCTTCCTTTGTAAACAGCATCTATTTGATGTTCCTGACGTATTCCTTGCTTTTCGCAGCAGGGTGCAGTCTCTGTTACTACTCGTCTGTGTTGGTACTCAGTGAATATTTTTCTAAAAATCTTGTGCTTGCAAACGGTTTGGGACTTGCTGGCGCGGGAGTCGGAACAATCGCACTTGCCCCGTTTGTCGATTTTCTGCAATTTTACTTTCAGTGGCGCAGCACTATGAAGATTCTGAGTGCACTCTTCGCGGTACTAATGATCAGCGGTATATTGTACTGGCTTGTCCCCTCGCCCACGAAGCACGTGACGATTACAAAGGAAACAAACAACAAACACGTGGATTTTTCTGTGTTGAAGAACAAGGCGTATCTTGTTTGGGTGGCAGTAGTGGGGCTTGTGCTATTCGGCTTCTACATTCCTTACGTTCATCTGGTAAGTCGAATTAGCTAAAGCATTTGTCTCGTAGTACAGTAACTAAGTTTGACAAAAACATGAAAGTTCCGACAAAATGTGTATAAGACTCAAATTGTGTATACTTGAGTTCGATGTATGTATGTTATGATGTATGAGTAATATTGGTTTTAAGAACTTGTAAACAGAGCACAGTTTCACGGGCGTCAGTTCGAAAAGACGTTCGAATGAAGTCTTAAAGGACGGACCAGTTTTTTTTTTTTTGGGGGGGGTCAAGTAAATGGAAAAATGATTTCTCTACATTTATTTTTTTCATTTAAGCTTCAGAAAAGCATTTGTTTTTGCCCTTTCAATACATTCTTTTTATAGGATTTCGGCATCCAATTTTTTTTTCTGTCTGGGGTGACTCTGCAATTTTTTTACAAGTTGTTCCACTCCCCCCAACCCCCACGAGACCAACTGGTCCATGAAACCATGTAAAACCAGACCAAGGACAAGCAAGAAGAAGAAGAATCGGGTGGGAGTTCCTCTACAAAAGTAGATTCATGTCTCCGAGAGAGCCAATCCCCAACCTTAAGCAGTAACACCAAACACTTATTGTTGAGTAACGTCCCCTGACTGGTCATTGAGAAACGTAATACCTTCTTCAATTCCTGTTCAAATTCTTTGATAAGCGTTTGGGAGAGACCTGATGTTTAAGTAACGGTCCGAGTAAGACTTAGGCAGGTCAACGGCAATGGAATGCAGAAAGGTGCTAATTGCGATATTGTTAAACTGTTGATCTGATTGGCTAAGC
>JAOBAT010115046.1:0-14072 GCA_026413305.1 Hydrozoanthus tunicans
TTATTATTATTATTATTATTATGATCAATGTAAAATCTATGTGGTAAAAGAATGGTTGAAGCGAAGAACAGATCAGGCCGGTTTTTTATAAATCTAGCTAAGACTGCTATTGAAGATATCCTTGCATGGACACAACAACGCTTGAGTTCCAGGTTGGTCAGAAATTAAAACGAAAGTGTACCACAAATCTCACCTCTCAGATAATTTTGTTGCAAAAACGTCATAATTGCATACAACTTGAAAACATGTTTCAAAATTCTACAACTTTTTTTGAATTGCATGCAATAGTTTTAGGCATGATTTACACGAACCAATTCGTGTTGTATGTATGGCGTAAGTGAGTTGCATGCAGCAGTTGTAAGCAAAAGTTGCACCATGTAAATCGGCCTTTAGAGGTGTTAATATTATTTTTTATCATCTTTACTTGCCGTAATCAAATCACGCCACCCCCTAACCATCTTACCACGAGAGGCAGTAGCCCCACTTTC
This sequence comes from Hydrozoanthus tunicans, assembly GCA_026413305.1. Taxonomy (NCBI): domain Eukaryota; kingdom Metazoa; phylum Cnidaria; class Anthozoa; order Zoantharia; family Hydrozoanthidae; genus Hydrozoanthus; species Hydrozoanthus tunicans. The sequence continues at coordinate 489 of JAOBAT010115046.1, forward strand.
CATCAACATCGTAAACCTTGGACGCTGAGCACCAGTTTCGCAATGAGTCTGTTTTCGTGCATCTCCAGAACACGTGGCCTTTGTAGATAAACGGCAAAACACAGCATGCACCGCGGGCGTTTCCGCCAATTGTTCTCTCACTGTTCTTACAGTGTTCTAGAGAGGATGAAGAGATAATATTCAATGTTTAACATAATGATATCTCTTTCGGAAAAAGTATGATGTAAAATATCTCAGACATGTGACAAAATTGACATGCGATAGTTTTATTATCAGAATTTCGTCTATTCCAACTGTTATACTTGTGGCTTGCGACGTACGTTAATATCATTTGTTGCGTTAGCCTTTTTGGGCGCCCTTTGTTTCGCCCAACGATACAAGTGAAGAGACCATGGTTTTGTTTCTCGAAGCTAGCTTTGTTCGAGATGTGATTGTATTATTTGAAATATTTGCTAGTTCGCCGAGTATGAGCACCCTGAAATTGCAAGCACGATTTTCCTTGTTTTGGGTTGTCATTTTAGTCATAAAGTTTCTGCCAAGATTCGATGCGATTCTAGTAAATTTCGTCGCCTGTGAAATTTTGTAAAGAGGCCGAAAAATCAAAACCACGGTGCATACTCGGTGAAGTGGAATAGCACAAAACCAACAATTACTCAAAGAAAAAGTCCGACACCTGGCTACATGCGTCAACGAACATCGTAACGGATAGAGCCTCGCATATTCACAAACACCAAAAAAAAACAAAGCATGTTCTCAACTTTGCTCAAAGCATTGCTTTCAAGGCTGCAACGGAATTTGCGCTAAGAACAAAAAAAGCTCTCCGCATTAAGCCCGGTTTAAACAACCAAGTAAAGCATATCAATCTTAAGCTTTCTTTATAATACTATTGTCAACTTCTTTTTCAGGTATGCTATTTTTTCAACCATACGTATTGGTTTACTTATGAACCTGTATACACCCGTATACATACAGTTTTCGTCCTAGTAGAATTATTATGTATACGTTAACAGTTGCCTTGACGATTGCAGTGAGTACTGCCAAAATATGTTTGCATTAAAAAAAAGTCGTGATTTTTATCAAGTTTACTACTGTGTAGTGTCCTTGAGCGAGACACTTTTTACCCAACTTGTTCCTGTCAACTAAGCTGTATACACGAGTACCAGCTTCTGCTGCGGGCTAACCCCCCCCCCCCCGGGTTTGGGGGGGGGTACTTCAGGGTCAAAATGGGTAGGGATGAACGTCGGAAAGGTTCCCAAAATACCCTAAAAAATACTAAGGAATAAAAATTTTACACCATAAAAAATACCAAATGAAATCTGAAAAATTTCCCTGGGTAGCTAGCGGGTCGGCGCTAAGTCCCCTCTTGTTGGCCAAACGTGACATGCAGTAAAAGATAAAAACACAAAAAAAAAGAAAAGAAAACGCCGAACGCGGACTTTTGTCTTAACTTCTTGTTCAGTAGGCACGTTTGCTAAAACACGGACAGCAAGCAGTCCAATAGCTTCACATTTTCAAACCCTAAAAAACAGGTTCTTCCTTCAACACAGGATTTTCTTTAACAACCCCTAAAAGATACCGGACTGACAATCTTTACCCCTAAAAAATGCGACGGTCATACCTACCATCCCAATATAGGGAGTACCCCCCCCCCGGTCTAACCTGTGATGGGTTAGTGTTCTGTCCAGGGGGAATCAAAGTCTCTCATCCGCTTACAGCTACGGAAACTGCAGATAAGAGCCGGCGTAATGAATCACTATAGCCCTTTAAGCAAAGTACTTCACCTTTACCTTTTCTCCTAGAAGTGTAATTTTTGCAAGGAAACTTTACCTTGTCATACATTTTCTATTGAGCTCAAGTTCAACTGTGTATGTAGGTTTGTTATGCTTTATGTGTGTGTAAGTGTGTATGTTAGTAAAAAAGGAACTACATTAAGTCTAAAGCTACCTAGAAAATAACATATTTATTCACAACTAAAAGCTAAGAAAAACTAGAAGAAAAGTTATAACGCCAACTCATCCGAATTAACAAACTTACCTTTCGTCCCTGCTCTAGAATGAGATGTTTGTTGGAGGTCAAACCCCCTTCGGCAACATGACGAGGGGCACTGCCTTAGGCATTTGCTCCTACAGTACCCTGGGCACGCCACTTGCGACCTAGTACTTAGAGCAGTATATACTTCGTATGTGGGAGCTCGATTTGGGATGATTATTCTGCCTCTTGTTATTATTTGTTTTCCAATTTCCGAAGGGGTAACTGGTCCATCAGGGACAAAAGCTCTGTAATGTGATACTTTCTGCTTACAGCAATGCAGCGGACACGTTCTTGCACAGTAACTAGAACAGATAGATGGACACGTTTCCTTGGCAACATAATATATATTGCCACCAATCAAACTCCGCGCGGTCGACAGTTGAGAGCAACATGCCACTGGACACGTGCCAACGCATGTGCGCGCACATATTGCAGGGCACGCAATCTTTGACGGTAACGGAAGTGTGAGGGATTCAGAGTTTGGCGGGATTTTTGGAGGTAGAGGCTTGGACAGAAATGAGGGGGAAGGTGGAGAAAGTGAAAACCGTCTTTGTACTGCTGGGCTACAGCACTTGATTGGACAGTCCGGTTCACACTGGACTCGACATACAGCTGGGCACTCCGCGTTTATGGATGAAAATTTTCGATAAGGTACTTCACTTGCTTTTGTATCGTGTAATGAGCAGCAGTGGTCTGGGCATTTATCGTCGCATTGGCCTTTACAGCTTGAAGTGCATGGCGGGAAACTCGGTTCTGGCTGTGGAACCGAGCCTGGTGCGCCTCCTGCAAAACAAGAGCTGTAACTTTGCTAACGTTTACACACATAGTTGATTTATCCACAATCACACAGTAAGTTTTACAGCAGTGTTTTATTTGTCACTGTTGGACCAACAGTAAATGCTTTTTACGTATGGTTTTCACAAATAACACTATACGCAGTACGTTAGCTCGATTATTTCACGAAATACATTATACACCAAACACCATACCTTTTGGACCATACGCCACTACAATACACGGAACAGCTTTCATTTTATACATAGTATTATTATTCTTCTAAAAGTTACAATTTCAGTGTGAGGAAGTGAAACCTGTGAGAGATAGAGAATGACTAGTATGATACGGACGGTCACCTATGACCAAGATGTTACCAATTTTCCCAAATTGTTACTTGCGATCAAGCTTTTACCAGCTTTTCTAAATTATCACTTATAACCAAATGTTACCAAGTTTACTGAATTGACTCTTCGACCAAGCTGTTACAAACTTTTCTAAATTGTAACTCACGACCTAATTACAGTCAAAGTTTGGTAAGCTATGAAGTGTATAAAAATTGAATTGGTAGAATCTACAGAGTGCAAACATACCCACACAGTAGCCCCACTTGCGGTCTCTATCGTACATGAATGTTGTAGCGCACCAAGGCATCAAGCTGTCTGCTGTGGTACACTCCTTGTAAAGCTGGTCCTTGTAAATGAACGGAAAGATACAGCAGTCGTTGTTACCGTTTCCTCCGTGAGTTAAGTAGCAACCTGGAAAAAAAGCGACAAAGCTTAGAATCTCCTCGTTTTGTTCATTATTCCTTACGGTTTCTATATAGATACTGATGAAATACCCGGATTTTTTCTTTAACTAAAAAATGATACTTTCATCGCGCGTAGTGAAGATACAGTTTTTATCTTTTACGTGAGAGGATATTGGTGTCGCCATCGTTACCTACATGATAAGCCAATAACAAGAGAGGTTCCCGCTAAGACGTGCGGCCGGCTCTTTTAAAAAGGTTGTGTTTTATGTAGGGAATTCATCAGCATCTATAAAAAGAACATTATGTGGCTTCTCTCACTCGTGAAAAATACTTTCAGCACTCGAAGATAAATTCGCATCGCCGCGCTGCCATTTAGCATCCACCAATTTTTCTACCAAAGTTCCATTTTCCATAAACCATTTTGCAAGATATCTCTATCAGATTAGGTAAATGTTCGTTGTTTTAACATACTTAAACTTAGTAGTTCCATAGATAAAGTAACTTTAGTTTTTTCAAACTAGTGGAGAAATATTAAGGCGCCTACAACATAAGTTTAAAAAAGTAGCGTCATTTCTAAGGTGTCTTACGCTTGCAAAATCCCCATTTCTTGTCACGGTCATAGTTTTCGGTCGTTCCACACCATCGGAAGCGGCGTTGAGCCCTGATACATTTGAACTGCGGCTTCCCTTCGTAGATAAACGGGAACACGCAACAGTTTGCGTTTGAGTTCCCGTCGTGCGAAGGCACGCAATCTGTCAATACAAGGGCTAAGTGTTAATGATAAGGAAGAATCTTCTAGAATGACAGTTTTCTGAAGCTGTTAACTGGTATCAAGCTACCTGGTTTTTAACTACTTATTGTCCTTCTACAGAAAAGAGACAATGATATCTGGATTTGTTGAGAAAATTTAAAACCTAAGAGTTTACTCATAGACACTCTGGAAAGGATCTCCAAAGACAACGAGTTTAAGAAAATTTCTTAAGAAAGCGAGGACTTGAAGAGAGTATTACAATGTGTACACTGGTTAATTGTTGCCAACAGGGAAAAATATTCGTCGTCGGCTCCATTTGGGTATAGATTGCTTTCTGTTGGTATAATTTGGGTTTTCAGCTAATTTTTTTTGTTGTTTTACCTTCATTCACACTGGAGGCCTTGGGTAGTCAAAGAGAGAACATTGCCTTGCTTCTAATTAACCTAGTTTTTTAGTAAAACTGTTTTGAGATAATCAAAGGTTTAAAGTCGGTTTAGATTCGATTCAGATTTAAATTTTGGATTTTGTTTTATGCCATATTGTTTCGATAATAAAGTCAACTAAAAAACGATCATCTGCAAACTGATACTGATTATAATTGCCAAATTAGTCAAATTTTTCATTTTTTGTGCGCGCTTAAATTTTGCTCCTCTAAATACCTTTCCGATTAAAAATTCCGGTCCAAGAAACGAACAACACTGTATTTTATTCAGATTCCAGTTCTACCGATTTACTCGAGGAACATCCCTTCCCCCCTACCCGCCATCTGAACCACTGCATCCGGTACGTATACTCCCAACGCTAACAAAAACCCTGAATAACTTATAGTATTTATAAAGCTTCATACCTCTTGTAACTGGTGCTTCTTCATGCAAGAAGAAAAAAGAAAACGAAACAGTTAGCAAGTATTCTTTTCCAAGAATCTGTTTAGTTCTAGCTGCAGAAAATGGTATTCAGAAGAGTTGAAGTTTTTGTTATCAAGAAACTGTTTAGTTCCTTTAACAGTGAATGGGAAATAGAGAAGTTAGATTAATCTATAAGTTTTACTTTAGAATTTGTTTAGTTTGGGCAACAGAAAATTGGAAGAAGGGTTGTTTTGACTTATAAAATCCCTATCATTTCACAACGTTAAAGCTCGGAGAAAAAGCAAATTTAAAAAAAGGTAAAGTTATATTAAACTACAAACTTAGAATAAAATCTCAACTACTTCAGTTACAATTAATCAAATTGGTTTTAACAACAAAACAACAACTTGTAATTGCACAGCTTTACATTTTACAAAGAACTTTTTAAAAGGAATGATTAATAACTCAACAGGCTCCAAACGTAATAATTGGCCCAAGTGTAATAATCGCCTTTGTCAAAATCTGTTCAATCTCTCTGCCAAGTTGTACCTGCTATCCAATCGCTTTGACACTCAAACTGTCGACAAAAATCCATTCGATTCAACTTAGCAAAAAAGCAAGACTTTTAAAAAAGATTGTTTTAGCTGTAACGTGTTTTACCTCGTGGCGTTTGAAAAACTTCTAAAACGTAAGTTTGGTAATCCAACAGTTTTCATATCGTGAGACATTTAACGTAAAAGGTTTGAAGACGTCAAATCACGTGACAATATGATTACGGCCTAGATTGACTTCATAAGTTGTTTTGGTTATTACATTTAGAGCCAGCCTTACTACACTTACAACAATTATTACCCTTATAACTTTTAGAGCCATTGTCATGCTTGGGGCCTCTATAGGGTACTCCTGTGACCTTCGTGTTTAGGGGTTTATATTGTCAGTCCGGTATTTTTTATTGGATGAGTCTGAATGGTGATTTTAGAGTTGAACGACGCGAAGCTGAAAGCAGTTTCTCGTTTTAGCAAACGTGCGTACCGAACAACGAAAGTTGAGAAAGAATCCTTTGGCAAGCGCCCTATTACGCTTGCGCATTTATTTACTGCGTTTAGCGCAACACGAGGGGACTTGGCACCAACCCGCTAGCTATCGAAGGTAATCCTTAATATGAGAGGTACTTTTAGGGTAGATATTTCTAAGCCTAGCTATTTCAGGGTACTTTGGGGACTTTTCCGATGGTCATCTGTACCCCGGACAACCCCTACCCCGCATTTATATTTAAACACTAAACATTAAACTTGCAATTGTAATAAGCAATCTGTCGGCCGGCACAATAAACTTAGTTCTGTTTGTCTTACCTGATCTAACATATGGTTGATGGTAGTTTAAACCCTGCGGTGCTGTGATAGCTGAGTAACCAGGCAGAGGGTGGTAGTGGAAATGGTAATGGTATCCAGAATACTCTTGAAAAGGAAACTTTTTGTTAAAAATTTGCGGTTGGATTATGCCGTTCTGTCTCGTAAAAACGCTTTTTTGCCAGAGAATCAGTCTTAAAGTGCTACTAGTGTGGGTATCCAAGGTCCCATTTTTTTTTTTTTTTTTGCAGATTTTTGAAGTAGAAATATAAGATAAGCATGTTGCCAAACCTTCGAGATCAAAAACGTTGAAATATATTTTTTTGAGGCCATACGCTGGTGTCTTTTGTCCGCCATTAATTGAGAGCCAGCCACCTGCGTCCCGCTTGGTTGAGCACAAACAATGGGCATGACGTCTATGACTCAACCCGTGTCGCTCTCAAGTTAACTGCATTGTATACAGAGAGGCCAAATGGGTTTGTTTCGTTGTTTTATAACTACGATATTATTTTTTGGGTGTGTTTTTCCCATGGTTGGCTATATGTACGTAGTTTTGGTGATCCCGAGTTGAGTTATTGACGTCATATGGCGATTCAAAACTCTGTATGGGCGGGCGGATATTTGCTCAGTTCAACGGGAAAATAAAGACAACCGTAAAGCTCCTGCACAATTCATTAAACTCCAGAGGTGTCAATTCTCCTTTAAATCTGTAGAAATATTGGCAAAGAAAATGTTGAAAAAGAATCATGTCGGTCTTCGCAATAGTAGCACTTTAAAGGCATTAAGTTTCGTGACCACGCGATTTCTTTCTTGAGGGGAGGCGAGAGGTTGCTTCCTCTGAATTGATGGACACAAAACACAAATATTACATTTTCAATACTTCTGCAAGGAAGACTTGAGAATCCAATTAAAGGTGTTATTAAAATGAAAGCAACATCAAATAATAGATTTGTGATTGACGTAATATTTCAAAAACGAGTACGAGTGTTTGAATGGGGGTTCCAAACACCGAGAAACTATGAATGCAAACGATTGTTTGACGGGGTTTCAAGACTCATCCACCTGACCAAATTCGGCTCCCTGATTGGTCGGAAATTGCATGAATATTTAATGAGTTTGAGAAAAATATATAAAGCTTGTGTTGGCAAATTATATAGAGTCAGATTCTTCGACAACTATGCAAAAACATGTTTTAAAATAACTACAAAAAGAAAAAATGAGTGGTTCGGATAAAAAACTGCTAAAGTAGAAGATAAATAAAAACTGATAACAATTACCGTATTTACCTATAATCAGCTAATTGTTGATTTGGGAAGTTATAGAAGCGTATTAAGCTTCGTGTGTTTTTACTTTTGAGTATTTTTTTCGCGGGCCTTTAATTTTGCGTTTTTTAAGAATTTTACGAATCGTGAAAATTATATTAGTACGAATTAGGTAAACAAACAACTGCTATTTCTTCATGAAAACACTAACATAAAGTATTACCCGGTGCAGTTGATTGAGGCCCAGTTGCAGTTTCTGGAGCCTGGGTAGGAGCTGGTGTGGGAGGAGGTGCCTGGGTAGGCTGTGGTGGTGGTGGTGTCGTTTTCGTCGTCGGTGGTGGTGGTTTTGGGTGTGGTGTTGTTGGTTTTGTTGTTGATGGTGGCGGTGGTGGAGGTGGTGGTGGCGGAGGTGGCGGGGGAGGTGGTGGAGGTGGTGGTGTTGTTGTTGCTGGGGGTGGCGGAGGGGGAGGAGGTGCTGGCGTTGGAGGTGGTGGTGGTGGCGGTGAGGGAGGGAGCGTGGTAGGAAGTGGTGGGGGAGGTGCAGGGGCAGGTGCGGCCGTTGCTTCTGTTACAGCTGGTTTTGTTGTCGTTACAACCGCTGGCTTTGCAGTAATTGGCTTTCCTGTTAACAAGGTACAAAACATTCCTTCTCAGAACACCTTTACATGTAAAAACTGTTCATATTTTGAAAGAGGCTAGGTGTCCAAAAAGGACTATATGACCTTAATAGTAGTCCATACAAATTATGTATATGAGATGTCCCTAAAATGTCGCTGTTTTTTGCAGTCATAAAAAATCAACTGATTCTCCTCGCGCCGTGGTCAGGCCTACGCTTTTGTTAAAACCTGATCAGAGTTTGTAGGAAATGTTTTTTTTTTCTTGCAGATCATTCATTTAAAGGTAGAAAGCGATTGTTGTCCATGTAACAGCCATTGTGATTTTCTAAATTAAAATTAGAACTACTTAAATTAATTGAAATTAAATTAGATTAATTAAAATTACCTTCATTGTTACTGACTTCGTTTCTGTTTAATGTTAAAAATATGAATAACAAGTATTGTTTGTCCATTTTTCTTATTTTTTACATTAAATTAAACGACCGCCTTCGTTAATGCCACTCTTAATCCGATTGCAACTGTTGTTCATTTCTATTGTGGCTTTGCTTGTCGAGCATAGACATTTTGCCAGCACGATGTAAACAAATAACTAGATAAATAAGTAAATAAATACTTTTATGAATGTTACACTGTACTGGTGAAGACATACTAATTTATTAGTAAGTAAATACATAGATAAATAAATAAATAAGTAAACGTATAAATAAGTAACCAACAACACCTCGTCTAGGCACCCTAGAATACACCGCAGGTGAACTAGACTAGAGTTCTGTGCTTGCTTGCGATTATAACAGACATTTCGTCGTGATTATGCAGAGCCACATGCGGTCCTAAACTGCCTATTTGTGCAATTATTATTGTAAGAAATAAATCCGTTTTTAAGTTCTCGATAGAACACAGCTTCAATAAGAAAGAAGGATTAATCTATCCACATTACCTAGCGTGACAGCAGCTTCTGTAAACGTCGTGCAATCTTCTTTAGGAGCAAGATTCAGTGACGCTTGTCCGTTAACCAGTAGTGACCGCTGACCAGATGGATCCACGGCACTAAATGTGATTACTGGATGGAGATCAGGATGGCGGAGAATGTTTTTCAATTTCAAACTAGTTCCAGTGATGATGTATCCTTGTGGTTTCAAACTAGAATTGATTCTTATTGGCTTCCCGCATTTGTTGGAAAAAGCGACCAAGACACATTTACCTGCAGCTTGGGACAATGAAAGTACTCGTTTGTTGGGATATTAAAAATAATTTCTGTGTAGTTTAAGTAACTGTGTTTGAACCTTAAAGCAGGAAACAAAAAAAGTAAAAAATGAAATCTTTAACCTCCAAAGAAGAGGTTGGAATTGACCTATCTTTCTTTTCCACTTTAAAAGCCGTTAGCAGACACAACCACAGAATCGTGGTGTTTGAAACAGAGATGCTAAACCTTTTTGCGATTTGGAAAGGACAAAACACTCTTATAAATCTGCTTTCCGGTTTAATTCATCATTGTTGGTCGATACTTATTAAAGAAGTTTAACTGTTTACATTTCTATTCAAATTAGCAAATGACGTCATCGTTTGATCCAGCGCCATCGATGTCACAAAAAAACACATTTTTGAAAACAAAGGCCACTGTTAAGTTGTCAAACCTCCATTTCGTTTTCAAGGACCTAAATATCTTAATTGTCTTAGTCAAGAATTCGGTATTTTGCGAATATTGGTTTACTTAGTAAAATGTTAAAAGATTATTTCAAAATGTTTTGATTGGTAAATATACAAGCCAATTTTTTAGTTGAAGTTGTTCGCTTTATGATGTGTGTGTCCTTTTGTCTTGTTTTATTTTATTTGTTTTTTATTCCGCAATAAGATAGCAACTTGTATATTTACCCAAAGTTACTTGCCCAAGAAAAATTTTTAAGCCTCAAATTTGACACGCACAGTGTTGTTGGCACAAGGAAGATTTAACCAGTTGTCATCTTCCCTGAATAACGGTAAAATGTACCCTATGCATTTTTTGGGCAGTTTTAGATATTTCTAGGCCCCATGTCAGACCACTGTGTTGTGTCCTTGAACAAGACACTTTACCCGACTTTTTTCCAGTCGACTTAGCCGTGTAAACGAGTACCAGTTCTGCTGGGAGCTAACCTGCGATAGATTAGTGTCCTGTCCAGGGGGAGTCAAAGACTCTCATCTGCTTAACACTACGGAAACCGGAGATAAGCCACTTAGGCACGAGAAAGGAGTTAGCTTTGCTTTAGCTTTAGAAATTTATGCGCTAAGATTTATGGGTCATTATACAGGTCTTTTGCGTAACCGTGGATTGCGTTGAAAAACCTGTTAGAACCTCCAACTACCCCGGTATGAAAACATTCTCACTCAAAGCTTGTTTCTTACTTGCTGATGGCACTGCTGTGATGCTCCCGAGGTTGTTCTCTGGTTTCTGGGTGGGTTTAGGAGTTTCCTCGTCTTCCTTCTCTCCGGGTAGGGTAGGACGCTGTGTGTGATTGATTACATCAAAGCAATTCTCGTGAGGGTCCTCGTTTGCTGCAAGAGGTCTCAAGGCAAAAGAGCATCGATGAACAAACGCGGTTCCCGTTTGGTGAAAACGAGCAACAATATCTGTCCCGCTATAGGATTTCTTTTTACTTTCACATACGAACCAGCCGTCCCTGTCAAGGGTAAAGCTAAACCCCTCTGGAAACTTCACCGGCTGGTTGGCGTACATTGTGGCGTCTGTTTCTGTTCACATAATAAACAAATAATAGCAATAGTTAATAAAGTGCTGCCGAATACCTTTTGAGCTCTTTCTGTCTCTTTTATTGCGATGAAAACCTGGCTTGTCCGAGGTAGACAATCGATGCTAAAGAACAAGACGACCACGTGGGCCAGATGTGCCCACCTTAAGCCAATTTAAGCGTGGTATCAAGAAAGCGCTATTTTAATTAATTAGTTATCGTTTTTTGCATGTTAATTTTGGAATTAATGTAGTTTTATCTTCATATTCTTTCTCGCTTGCATTTATATTTATATTTTTACGTAATATATTTATATGCAGATACCTTTAGAGGACCCCTCTGTAAACCATTTTTTTTATGATGTTGGCATCCTCAATAAAGATTAACTATTATTATTATTATTATTATTATTATTAAGGCTCGTGACATGACGCGCGCCAATCTACAATGATACATTGCGTGACATGACGTCAAAGTACCATGATACATTTTGGGTTGTGTGGTCTACCACTCCCCTGCCCTTAATCAGCTTTAAAAGTGGTGCTAGTAGTATAGAAATGGCGGCACCCGGAAAATAAAACCGTGGAAACGCATGACTAAAATAAACTGCTTAGCGTTAATAATAGGTGCAGAATTATTAATTTTGAGTCGGTGGTATCAATACAGACTTTAAAAAAGTTTTGTTTCAGACCAAATTGTGCTGTACACCCGAGGGTTTATTTAAGACACCCTTGCAATCTTACCAAAAACCGATGAGTCCGTTTTCGCTTGAAGTATAAAACGGTAGTTCTTCTGACGAACGAAAAAACCCGGGACACAAGCTGACTCAAACGAAACGGAAACTGGTTTTGACGGGTTTGATCTGATCCCCGGAGTGCGAATCCTGAAGAAGTGACAATGAGGAGACAGAAAAACTCGGCTGTTGCTGGAGCGCCAACATTGGTTGAACTTTGTGTCTTGGCCGTCGGCTGGGAAATCCAGCGAGTGGATAGTGTATAGAGCACCATCCACCACTGGAAGTAAAAAAAAACGAGTTGTTTTTGGCATGAGAGGATAAGGTCTCGGGGGAAGGGGGTTCGGGGAAGGAGGGTAAGAGGGGAAGGGGTTTCAAAAACATTCTAAACAATGTCAAGCCGTAAAAATTTGCGACCAGAAAATATACCCCATAGTATCTCTTAAGGAAAAAACAGATAAAATTGCATTAAATAAAGTGTTCGCTCTATTGTTTTTTACCACTAAAATTACCGTTTTTCGGAAACCCTCTTAAAATGTTAAAATGCTAATTTTTACCCCCTAAAACATACAATGAGTGCCCAATTACATTATACCAATAAAGAGAACACCCTCATCCCCCCTCCCACCCCCCTTCCTGGGGGGACAAGATCAAAATAACGCTGGTAAAAGATAAAAAGATAGCTGCAACATAGCGCACGAGTTTGGTCAGCCAAAAAATAATGGATCTAACTATCTAATTAGCGTATAAAATAGCTACACGTTTGATCTAGTTTGCTACCTCTCACCAAGTTTAGCTCATGAAAACTCATGATATAAAATAAAGCCCTTCTAACTAGGCCATCTCCGGCTAACGGGACCAACCTAGCTAATGTTAAATTTCTGTCAGAACGTAGATCAATCCCTAAACCTGGGGTTGACAAAAATAAAACTACTTTTTAGTTTGTTTTTACGTGTAATAGTAGAGGCGAGTCGGTGGCACAGTGGTCGAGCGGTTAGTGTGTTCGACTCTTAATCCTAGGGTCACAAGTTCGAGTCCTGGTCAGACCACTGTGTTGTGTCCTTGACCAAGACACTTTACCCGACTTGTTCCAGTCGACTCAGCTGTATAAGTGAGTACCAGTTCTGTTGGGAGCTAACCTGCGATAGATTAGTGTCCTGTCCAGGAGGGAGTCAAAGACTCTCATCCGCTTAACACTACAGAAACCGGAGATAAGCGCCGGCCTTATGCTGGAGCCACTTAGGCTCCAGAAAGGACTTAGCTTAGCTTTATAGTAGAAGGGATTGTTTTAGAAATAAACGCGAATAAATGTCAAGACATTGTTCACCAAATGAAGTAGGTGAAAAGTAACGAAGTGTTGTGCTGTCTTTAGTCTATAAACTCAACACATGTGAATGCTTACATTACTGGAGCCAGTTCAAAGTCCAGTTACCACTAACCCAAGGTTAAATTTTTAACCTATGTTTTTGTTTCCGACCCGTTACAGAGACTGATTTGAGCTGTAAATTTGGAACTGACGGAATTTTTCTCCATGGAAAATCCAAACAGTATTTTAGAAGCTTTAAATTTTTCGGTAGAGACGAAAATACTGCTTGAATATTGGCTTAACCCGGGGTTAAAGTAAACAGACCTTGAACAACCCAGTCCTGGTAACAAAAAGACTTTTTGGTTTTGATAGAGAGATTATTCCAAGTAGCTTTATACAAGCCCTTGTACATCCATCTCCATACCCCCACCCCCAACCACAACCC
>JAOBAT010115057.1:0-14071 GCA_026413305.1 Hydrozoanthus tunicans
AATCAGGGGATGAATTGATCAAGAATACACCCGCCAAGCAATCCGTTTTCAAATACATGTATTGCAGTACCTTAGACCACACGTAGAAATAAGAACAAATTAAGAAAAATTTGAGGCTCAAATCGCCAAAATATTTAGAACAATGATCCTCGGCCAAATTTACTGCTTCTTATAAAAAAAACGCGTATCATGCGAAGTTCCATCCCGATTTGAATAAACAAGTTCAAGCCTTCTCTTTCTCTTTTGGGGACAACTTAAGATCTATTGCGTTGTTCTCCGAATAATCCCTTTTAACCTGAAGATGACTTGGGCCTCTTTACATGGAGCGAGTTGTCCCGTCAAGTCAAGATATTTCGGCTTGCCGGGACAATAATAAGCTGGCGTTTACATGCAAAAATAACAGCTCGCCTGGCCGAGACAATTTCAACTATTGAAAACCGCGAGTTTCGACGTTTCTTAAACGAAACCAATTTCCTCCATTTCTGCAAGGTTTGGAATAGAAATCCTTCCCTCTTTTCGCCATCTTGCATTGTTCGCGGAATAAAGCGGGAACAATTACCGTACGTGTATCAACAAATGTCAAATCTTGTTTCGCCTGGCCGAGATATCTCGACAGTATGCTTCGACACGCACTAAATTAAAGTTGTCTCGGCTTACCGGGCGCCCGGGCCCGCCGAGATTGGAAACTCGGCAAGCCGGGATAGCCCGTCTATACATGTAAACGAAACTTAAGGCAAAAGAGAAACCCGGGACAAACTCGGGACAACTCGCTCTAGGTAAAAAGGCCTTTAAATAGTCAAAAACGCTTCTCTTAAACCTTAAGCTCTTAGATTCTACACTTTCTTAAAACCATTTTAGAGGTAGTTCGTGGTTATCGTGTGTTTTATTGATGTTATGGGAAGTTTGAAAAGCAGGAGAGAAGCTTTTGAGTAGCAGGAAGCGAAGCCGAACAATTCCTTTTTAAAAATTTGAGTGCTTAAAAGTGCAAGAAAAAAACAGCAATCTTATCTTATCAGCCAGCAACTGTATCGAAATATAGTTACTGGCTGACGTCATACAAAAAGGGCGCAAAAAAAGCTTTATTTGTGTTCTAAAAACAAATTATTCTATAGATAATAATCTAAGTGATAGAATGCTGAAAAACGTTCCAATACTTACCGTTTTCAGGTAAAAATGTAGGCTGCTGCGGAGGTGGAATCTCCTTTAGCACTTTATCGCCCATGAACGAAACAGAAATATTTCGGCCAAAGGAGGCGTTGTTTGCATTAGATGTAATATCAGCGAAAGGGTTCACCACGACCTCACTTTCATTGCTAGGGCTCGGCTCATTGGCTGGAAACTCTTGTGCAATGGTTCGATTACCTTTTGTAACAAATGAAATCTTGATATCCTTTACGCCTGCGTTACCTTCGGTGATTGGAATAGTTGTGGCATTTTTCTTCTTAACAAACGAGATCTTAATTTCTTCTTTTTCATTTAGTTTCTGATCACTTCCTTCATCTAAGACCTCATGCTGTCCATTATGTGCTTTATGTTTGTGGTGAGGACCTCTGAAGGAAATCTTAATGGTTTCTTCCTTATTGCTACTGCCAGGGTGAACCTCTTCCATTTCTTGGCTTTCGGCCTCCTTAGGGTCTTTGATGAGGGAAATTTTGATATTTTCTGTTTTACCCATACCTCCCTGAGCACTTGAGGGAATCTCTACAACCCAGGCCTTTCCCTCATTTCCATGCTCATGCGTTTCCGTTATCTGGCTGCTGACCAATGGCTCCTCCGTAGTTGTGTTTGTAGTAGCTGGTCCCATGCCTACAAGCGGAGCCTCGGTTGACTCTAAGACCGCATGCTGATCTGGTCGGTACGTGTCCTCGCCGTACCCAGTTGTGGCGGTCTGGGAAGGACCAGCCTCCGTTACAGCGTTTGTATTGGCGTTAATATCATATCCATTACCACCCTGTGTAGCTTTAACATCATATCCATTCACCCCTTGGGAAGAGGCGGGGCTCGCAATTTCTTCCTTATACCCGTTGGCTTCTAATGTCCCAAGCGGCGTTGCGGGTCCTGCGCCCACAACCGGTGCAGCTTGCACTCCCTGGGGATACGCGTTATTGGGTGCGGCAGGCGCGACCGTGGGAGCCTGGGTAAAATTGTACTTCTGGTAAGGTACAATGGTGGCGACATCGGGTGCGATTGTTGGGGCACCTCCCGCCGGTGTTGCAAATGGGTTTACTGTGGGACCCTCTGTCGGGGTAATGCCCGCATTACCTGATGTATGAAAGTCAGTGGTTAATTAAGATACTCTTGCATGCCTGTAAACCTAAACTTGACTCTTTCTTCTAGTACAAAACCTTTCAGATTATAAATTGTAAGAAAAAGTCTTCCGCAAACCCTTAAACACCAAAACGTTGAACAGATTTTAAATTTATCAACTTTTTAAGTACGTCCTTGTATTTTTTCATTTTGAAGAGATTAAGGCAAAGTTTACATTTTCTAAAACTATAAGTGTGCAAATTTAACACAAAGATATCTCTGCCATGACCAGAGTTGACGCTACAATGAACATAACACAACAACGTAGTTGTTGTGATCACAAGACAACGCCTTCTGTTCCAGATATAAACTACAATCACGGTGAGCTTAAACCTACCCGAAGCACCACAAATGTTGCATTTCTTGGGGCAGTTGAGTTGCACCCAGTCGTCTGTCTTACATGTGTCATTTTGGTATCTTTGGCACTGTATGTCATCTTTGCACCAGTCTGCCTCGGATTCTGAAAGTAATTACACTCGTTTTTACTACTAAAATAACTAGGTAGTTACATTCGAGTCTACTACTAAAAACAATGCAATTTTACTCGACTTTTTTAGCAAATAACAAGGTAATTACAGTCATCTTTTCTACTTTATAACATAGAAGGCAAAATCACTTTGAGCTGCTTGGATAACAGCGGGTGGATTTTTTTTAATTCAGGAAAAAATTGACAAAGGTTTTCCGAAAATTTCGAAAAGTATCAAAAATGCCTTGGAAATATTTTCCGAAGATTTTCGAAATTTTCCGAAGATTTCCAAGCGTTTTGAATCCCTCCAAAGATTTTCCGAAAATTTTTAAGAGTCTTTTCTACCAATTATCTATCAAATACTTAGGTAATTACACTCGCCTTTCCTACCAACTAATATATATCAATTACCTAAGTAATTACACTCGTCTTTTCTACCAAGTATCTCATCAAATACCTAAGTAATTACACTCGTCTTTTCTACCAACTAATGTATATCAATTACCTAAGTAATTACACTTGTCTTTTCTACCAAATATATATCAATTACCTAGGTAATTACACTCGTCTTTTCTACCCAGTATCTATCAATTACCTCCTAGGCAATTACACTCATCTTTCTATCAATTACCGAATGGGGTATAAGGGATTGAAGAGTGGCAGCAAGTATTTGTACAGATCAGCCTTAGATTTGGACAAAATATTTCCAAGGAAGACATCAATATAAGCGACACAACTAGATCTATACCTTAGCAATCAGTGAGCTAGTGTGGTTACAAGTAGGATCGCGGTACCAAGGGATTATAATTAGGGTTCTTCGAGTAAAAGTTATCTTTTATTGACAGCCAACTGCTAATAATTGTTGGTTTATGGCCAAACAGAAACTTGCAATCTGATTGGCTGGTGAGAGGGAGGGATTACCTTGTAACGACCGCCGGCATTACAATTTATTTTTTCCTTTTTAACTGTGCTATCATACTTCGCTTTCTTTCTTCTAAATCTTTTACAAAATTTGGAGAAACTTATAACAAATGATCTACAAATCCTATTCTTTTGGCCTTTTTACTGGGAAGTCTCAGAGCTCGGTCTTGTGGTATGAAATCTCGCTACGCTCGGTCCGTATATGAAGCCTCGTTCTGAAATTTCCCCGCAGTAAAGACCCCGCTTTCAGTTAATCAATTGAAAGAAAATGAAAGGCGCTGAAGTATACGTGTTTCAAAAACTTTTCCTGGGCTAGTGATTGTCGAACCCATCCAGACGCCTATTGGGACTTTTCTTAACCAGCTCTGCCAGGAAAAATCTTCAAAGCCTTGGTAGAACACCAGATCGGTATTTTCCGCTTCAAACTGCAATAACTCTAATTGCTCCATGATTGAAAACCTATTTTCCCTTTTGGTTTTTTCCGGGTTCTACAACGTATCAGAAATAGCCAAAAAAGTGTTGAGATATTCAATCAGAGGAAAAAACTTATAACAGCTGAACCAATTTACCTCTTAAGACCTTTTTAAATTTTTCATTCTTAAGTTTTCAAGTAGTTGAGTTTTGTAGGAAAGGGATTCTTTATAGGGAGAATACGTAAATATTTGAAGTTTTAACACAAAATGCAATAAGTTTTTAGCTGAGTCATATTTTTTGTTCTGTCTCTGCCGAAGAAAACAAAGACAAGCTTAACGCGAATTAAACACAAAGGAAGTTTTGGATAGTATTCATTCGTGCGTGCATCGAGTTACCGCTATATTTGTGAGTTTGTTACATATCGATCGTGTTTTTGGTTTCTCGTTTGACCACGTCGATATTTTCGTTCTCGCTTAATTCGGTTCAGTGGTTTCAATGCATCATTAAACGGTTCTGATTCAAAGGCAACTGCCGCTAAAACTCTTGTTTCTTCTTTTTTATTGCTCCTTGAAACAATTTCAATATATTTCAAAGAATTTTCGAGTAAAACTATAAACATAATGTTTGTCAACGGGAATTTGGACAGACTTAAGCTCAAGTTTCCAGATCGAGTTAAGAATTTTGCCAAATGGAGAAAAAACGCGTTAATCCTCTATGAAACTACTGAAGTTGTTCCCTTTGACTTAGTAAAGTTTCTAATGCCAAACTTGAAGAATTAAGGCCCAATCAAGTCTAATGCAAAGTATCAGTTCTAAGTCGAAATTATAATCATATTCATGTTTATCAACAAACGTTGATCTTTTGCTCTCTCTCTTCTTGTGGTCAACAAGTGGATAGCGGAACGCTCCAGTGAACAGTTATCTAAACCCATTGGACAGAATCAACATAGATTCAAACATAACACCTCTTTGCGACAGATGTAAGCTTTATCATAACCTTAACAACGTAGCGTAACACTCTTGCTTAACTTTTACAGCGAAATCCTAAAAAAGAGCTTTATCAAAATTGCCATTACTGTTTACAACAAGATTTGATCTTTCGGGTGGTAGAATTCAAAATTCCCGAAGAACCTGTTTTTCTTTTTGTTCTTTACCGGGTGTTTTGCACTTTATCGTTAAATATTTCATGCTTCAAGAATGTGTAAAAATGTCAAAAATTTTCATATAATTTTATTTTCCTAAATAGCAGCTCTCAAAAAGATTTAAACTTCTTGAAACTTTTTTGTAGTTGAGAACAGTTGAGGAAAAAAACCTTTTAAACTGTTATCACATTTACAAGTTTATTGTGCTGTTCTATATATTCATCATCAGAAGATAGTTAAGTTTGCCCTTCTATAAGTGTCTTTCTGTACGATACGCGATAGCAATTTAATCGACGATTGATTAATCTTGTGATTCTAGAAGATATCAATGGCTCTAATAACCCTCAGCCCTTCATTATCTATTTTAGATTCACAAATGAGCAACAAATCACAGTCTTTCCCCGCAGTATCTATCTAACGACAAGTTAATTTATGGCACAAACAGCCTTGATACTCTATACTTCACTTATTACACAGAGTTATTTTCTTTTAATCAAAAAATAATCTTTCAAAGACAGACATACCTTGTGCGCCAGATAGATTCCATGATAAAAGCAGTTGGGCTAACGCGATAAATAAAAATTGCCAATGAGGTGACATAATTTGCTAGTTGCTCTTCTCCAAACGCTGAATTTGCAGTTTTATTTACAATATCTTGAACAGGACAGCCGGGGCTTGACCTAAAAGGGAGCCGCAGTTAATAAATGAATGAAAGAAACACCGCGCAAAAAAGTAAGGAAACTTATAGTTAGCATTGTAGCTAGATTTGTTGCTGAATTTTTGACAGCCGCTATACTAGTGTGATTGTTTCGAGCCTAACATATTCGAACCATAACACCTATTGGCGTAAATCTTTGACAGACTAAAAAATTCTTTCAGTAAAACTTTTTAGACCATTGGTCAAAGTTGAAGAAACCGCTAGATGTTTGGACAGAACGGGCGACAATGTTAGTTTTGGCTTGATATCCGCTGTGTGGTGTTTGTAGATGTACACTCTCGTCTTTTTAATCGAAAACACTAGCTTCCACAAAAGCTACGAACGACTATCAAAATATTTCTAATAGAGCGAACAAAAGTTCGAGAGACTCTGTAATGGAATTTGTAAGAATGAGAAAGAATAAATGGGTTGTTGTTGAGAGACAATTATAACTAACAGACAAACGCGACACCTGTTTTCCTTCGGACAGCTCTACGAGAAGCTATATCGCCAAACTCTTTCAATCTTTCTTTACCCTTAAATGTAGGATACAAGAAACCCACGAAAATGGCAGTTTTAGAAACAATTAAAAATAAATAGCTGCTATGTTATGCCACCACACAAAAACTTAATGAGAATTAGCGTAAACTTTCATGTCACTATAATCTTTTGAATCAAAATGAATTGTTCAATTGTAGTTTTTTTGTCACTCAGTTTTTGTAAGCGTGGAAGATCTACTCACCGCTCCGGCTCTACTAAATAAAACGAAATGATCACAATATCCGCTACTTCACAACCAAATCACTTTGGACTTTCATTTCCGCGGTAGAGACACATTTCGTCAGCGAAAATCCGAGACTGGCAATAATTTATTCCTTTGTTGAGAAAAAGGCAAGTGGTGCGATTTGCGCATGCGTACGCCACCAGCCACGTATTGGAACCAGAACGACACCAGAAACTCTTAATTTAATCACAACATTCCTGTAGTACAGAAACTACCCGTTAACTAACAAATCCAAGAACTTTTGCGTTAACTTTAACTAAAACTCTAACTTTCAAGTTCTTTGAAATTGGTTTGAAAACTCGAACGTTTAAGTAAGTCAATAATAATAGTTAAAAAAAATTTTAAACTCATTTAAACTCCAAGGCATATACTCGATTTAATTAAATATACTAACAGTGTTTGTATACTGGCAATGCACTTCAACGGGGTTAGGACGTACTCTGCAGTTCTGATATGCAACAGAAGTTGTTAATTAAACGGTCAAATAAATGGTCTATTAGTGTTTGCGGACATAATAGTCAAGGTTTCGAGAGCTTTGTTGCAATCAAATTGTTTCAATCATATGTTGTTTGTTACAATTAGGCCCGTATTTGGAGACCAATTTTTATTATGTAATCGCCTTGTTTAAACTGATATCAAATATGGGAGTTTTTGTTTACACTGCAAGTTCGGTCAATCTCTTGTTTATGTGTGTTTATACATTCAGCTACAACATCACTTTCAACAACAACAGTGTGAACAACAACAATATCAAATAATCAACAATTCAAAACCAACAGCCTAAACCGACATCAACAGCATTGTCAACAACAACAAATACAACATCGTCAACAACGAAAGTGACAACAACAACAACAATAGTTTCAACAACAATAAAACAATTTCAATGTAAACAACAACAAAATTGTCAGCAACATCAACAGCGGTGTCAACAACAACTACAACGTAAACATTTACAATGGTGTCAATAACAACTGCTTCAAAAATAAACAACAACATTATCACTAACAACAACAACTTTGTCAAAAACAAATCAACAACATTGTCAACCGCAGTTGCTAACAGCGTCAGTATCATTATATACAACACTTGCTAATGGTAGTTTTTAGAGGCATCAACCTATTAACCAGAGTTTTTTCTTATTGTTTCGGTATTATCTTGGTGATCAGTCTTAAGAACATTTCACCTCGAATGACCATTCATTTCGGTTGTGGAAAATGTTGCTTAAGATTGTCAACTCTATCAGTTAAACGTGTTTTGAAAAAGCCCAAGTTAAGCCTAACTGCTTATTTCACAATTATTTCTTTAAACTTCTCCTGAAACTTGCATTGGCTTTATGCACTGTTTTATTTGTTATTATAGTCAAAGTTTCCTTAACTATTTTTATAGGTCCAAGTTGGGAAAAAAATAATGTTTCTTTCATTGTTTTAGTTTCTTGTTTTAGTTATCTTAATCTTCAACTATTACTGTTAGATATTTATTCCACTTACTTAATATTTAGTACGTTTTAATTGCATCTCTGTTATTCTTTTATGTGACACACTGCTGACATCTTTTAAGTTTGTTTATAAATGTACTGAAACTCAATCCGCTATCAAGGTCCTAAATTTTATGATTCTCTTGATAGCGAGATAAAATCATCTGGGCCTACCGCTCAGTTTTGTAAAACTCTCAAAAGATTTCTTCTTTCTCGTTAAAGAACTTTTTTTTTTCTTTCTCGCAGGTATCTCCGCTTTCTTTCCTCTTTTTATGTGATAAGTGTGTGTGAGTTTCTATACATTTTTTTATCAAAATTCATATTACATCCCAGAGCTATTAAATAAATACATTTTTTTTGTCTAATTTGAAGAAGCCCATAGTTCCATAAGCTTCTACAGTTTCCATTTGGGCTTCCTCGCCATTTTTTTCACTTGTATTTATCTTATTAATAAACTTTTGATGTAAATAATGAATGTAAATAATGGCAATTAAAACCTTGAACCTTGAAACTGAGCCGGTCCTTTTCCCGGTGTCGGACCTTCACTCAGGGTCTTAATCCTTTCAGCCCCCAAAACGCCCAATTACGTCACGGTATTGCCAAATTCTCTCAAACTAGAACCCATACTTTTCATGTTACATGTGTAGAAGAATATTCAGTGCTTTTCGTCTTGTGAATCTCCATTTTTTTGCAAAATGACCTATTTTATTCGAGTTATGTCAGGAGAAGTTAGATGTCGATGAACTGGCCGAGGCTGAAAAAGTTAAAACAACTGAGGAAAAGGTGTTGCCTTTGGTTTAGCATCTGCAAACGGTTCGACCTTTGGGTCCTCCGGGTGAGGACGTTAAACCGTAGGCGTCCCATAGTTGGGTTGTAAATCATCTTGCATTTTCCGCCTACCCAGGATTAGTGAAGACTATAAAATCAACTATAAACTAACTACACCGGGTAGTAGAGAAAGCCAGAGCTAGCTGATGTAGATCAGGACCAATGATCTAATTTAATTGTAACACCATTTGATGGTTAAAAACCCAGCAAGTGAAGTTGACGTACAGTTATGATCGATAGACCAGTAGAAAAACAAACAATGAAGCCGCATGCAAAGAGTGTTTTTCTTGTGGTTTTTTTTTTTTTTTTGACATTTTTGACTCAAGTAGTCACAGGAGAACAGGTAATGGGACTCTAGGTCCCCTTTGCGTCCTTATCCGAGAACCTGTGAAGTTCTAATCTTTTGCAGATGTGAGAGCAAAGACAGCACCTTCTTTTCAGACCTTGAGCGAAGGTCCGGCAAGTGAAGTTGACGTACAGTGATGATCGATAGACTAGGATAAAAACAAACTACGAGGATGCATGCAAAGAGTGTTTTTCTTGTGTTTTTCTCTCTTTTTCTTTTGTTTTTATGACATTTTTTACTTTAGGAGTCACGAGAGAACAGGCAATAGGACTCGAGGTCCCCTTCGAGGTCTGCCACCCGGCCTGGGACCTACGGTTTAATGTCCCTTCACGAGAACATGTGAAGTTCTAATCGCTTGCAGATGTGAGAGCAAAGACAGCACCTTCTTTTCAGACCTTGAGCGAAGGTCCGGCAAGTGAAGTTGACGTACAGTGATGATCGATAGACTAGGATAAAAACAAACTACGAAGATGCATGCAAAGAGTGTTTTTTTTATGACATTTTGACTCCAGGAGTCACGGGAGAGCAGGCAATAGGACTCGAGTGCCCCTTCGAGGTCTGCCATCCGGCCTCGGACCTACAGTTTAACGCTCTTATCCGAGATTATGTGAAGGTCTAACCGTTTGAAATGTTAGCTAAGACCGAGCCTTTTCCTCAGACCTGAATGACGGTTCGACACCCGGAATCGCAACCCGGGCACGACAGACTGGTGCCTAACTGACTGGGCTAAGTTCTTTTCGAGGGGTTTGCGCAGTGCCTCCCAATCCTGAGGTCCCCGGTTCGATCCCCGGCCTGGTTGAGGGTTGAATGTTTGGTTGACCTTTCCAGCTAAATGCTATTCAGCTTTCCATCCTTCCGGGATTGATGAGCTGAGTAACAGCATATATGGGCTGCCTAATGCGCCTTTATATGCTTCCGGTAAGCTGGGGGTAAACTGATCATTGTAAAGCGCCTTTGAGCATGTACATGGAAAGGGCGCCATATAAATACACCACTTAACTTTACATTCTTTTCATCAGACCAGGAAATTTTAACATATTCGTTACTGTTTAGTTTACTTCAAATAAAGCAAAGTATACTGAAATGTTTCGTAGCCAGGCACGTTTTATCCAACATGCAGTATTTTGCTGTAAAGACAAAACACAACGTTTTTAAACTCTTGCATATTCAGTCAAATGTTTCAACTTGATTCCAATGTTAGTTTCTGAGACTACTACTTATAAAATAAGCAGTCAAGCGCGTGACTGAATTACTAGTAGAGTTTTTTAAGTTCGGTTAAAGAGCACTCAATGAAACCAAAAGCAGATAGAGAAAATTTTGACAAGTCATACAGAATAAAAATAATTTCAAATAACGTACAAGAAAACATAAAAAACTAAAAAGTGCTTTATATCGATTTATCAAGGCGAAAGACAAAGTCGTCTTTGTTGACATATGCAAAACCTTACGGTAACTCGTTCTTTTGTATTTGATTCGTATTGTAGAGAAACCAAGTACACGTGCGCTTTTGTTTCAGGACTTCATAACAAGATGGAGGGTTCAATTTTCCTGTCTAAACATTCAAAACTTTGCATAGCAAAACGGAAAATCTTAAAGATACAAAGAGGATACTATCAATCAAAATCCTTTTTGTGTCCGCATTTATAAATCTTGTATTTTGTGAAATAAGTGTTGCATACAGTTCCATGAAAAAGCCTGCGGGTTTTTACACCATGAATCTATTGTGCTCTCTCGCTCTTGGGAGGGCTTCATTACTCAGAGTATTCATTATTCATAGTTCAACCTTTAGTCGAATTAAAATACGGAATATTCATCAGATTTCCTCGCTGATTCATATCTTTTAAAGTCAACACTCGGAGCTTTTAGCGTTGACTTAAATATTGGGTTCTTAAAATAAAGCGCGGATTTATTGCCACAAAAACAAATGAGCTTGTATCATGTTATGTTAACGAGCTGTTTCAGCTGTATTTAGGATTAACCGACTTTTCTCTCAATCAATTTTTTTTCTTCACAACAAGGTCATTGTGTATGTTTATCACAGGTTACGGAAAATTTTCCAAAGCATTTTTGAAAAGTATCTATTTCGAATCTAGTAATTGGGGTAACTGAAACTAATAGATACAGACATTGACGAGTTTGAGAAATGTGTATTCAGTATGAGGCCAAAAGAGCAAGCCATTAACATAAAGCCGATAAATCAAATTTAGAAAACCAGAGAACAGATGCATTGTCCTTGCTCTCTCAATCACTTCATAACTCTTGTCCGAAAATCTTGGGTAGCCATGCAGACGAACAGAGCCGAGAAAGTTTAAATTACACTGAAAGCGTATCAGAGCTGACCGAGACATGTTTAGAGAGCTGTTGATATACTGAAGTATTATATGGGTATGAGTGTTTTACTGTAAAATACGTCACTCGTACGTTTCATGTGAAACTTCATTCGGGATACGAATGATATATTTTCCATATCCTCACTAGTGAAGATCTAGATATCGCTGACGTCATTTCTTTGTTTTTCCCGCTCATTTCGGCGCAAACAAAAACTCGTATCTATATAATTAAGAGAAAAAAATTAGCTTACTCGTAAAGTCTCTTTGATAAACTTCATATGTTAACGCCATCGTTTAAGCGTTTCGCCTTGTGACGTTTCTAATGTTAGTAGCTATGGTAACATGTGTGCAACAAAACAGTTTAATTTGCTTACTTTAATTACGAAAATAATCGCACACAGGCTTACTACCCAGAAGTGGCTTGTTATGTACTGTATTCATTATTTTCTGTTAACTGGAATATATAGTCGAATAAAAAATATTACTTTAATGTAGTGTTGACAACCTTAATGGGGATTTATAGGGAAAGGAAAAGACAGGGAGGGAGACGGAGAAGGAAAAAACGAGGAAGAAAGAAGAGGGCCTGGGAGAGAAAGAGAACTAGAGAGAAGAGAAGAAAAGTTAAACAAGGTGACAGTGCGAATCATCCGTCCCTCACTCAAACTCATCTCAACAACGACTCGCTTTAACAACGAGCAATACTTGAAGTGTGTTCCGGTTAACAGAAATTAATGAATACTGTATATAACAAGCCTTTTCTGGGTGGTTTGCTTGTGATTCGGGATGGCTAAATTCAAGAAATGGTCTTGAGACAAAAAAATGGTCAGAACATTCAAATTTCCGAAAGTTTTGAAATTTACTTAAATTTGTATAGTAACTCAATTTCGCAAGTTTGGAAGCCTGGTGTGGTCAGGAACCTGTATTATTAGTTTCAAAGCACAACTCAGGTTCATCATTTCCAAATAAAATGCCACTTCTGGCTGGGTCTTTCCCATCTTTTGAACCAAACCGTTAGTTTCATTGCTTGGCGTGTTTGCATTGGCGTTTCGTAGTTTCACGATTTAAAATTCGTGAAGGCGCAAGAGGTACCGATTATTTGAGTTCTTCTTATTCACCTCGATGGCGAAAGTCGATTCGAGAAATCGAAACACTTTTTGATTCTGTATTAAGTGTCATTAATTGTCCGAAATTTATGGGTAAGTTTAAACGTCCGAAAGTTTTTGGTCCGAAATTAAATGCCCGAAAGTTTTTAAACCTTAAAAGGTCCGAATATTTTTGTAATTAAATTATCGGTTTAAAATGATTGAGAAGCGATACTGCACATGTGCAACAAAATTAAAAGTTGCAGCGAAAGTTGCAAAACGTGTTGGAAAATGTTGGCTTACAACAACTGATTTTTAAGGGACTATCTAATCAATCTGAACCCGAAATAACAAACTAGTAAACAATTTAGAAATTCTTAATGAGAAATACTGTTATGTCGGCCGGGGGTTTGTTAATGAAGGCTAACTCCAATCGCGCAAACCGGACCGAATTCTACTGCGCCTGATTCAAATAAATTGCTTCGTTATTGTAGGGAAAAGCTCTAGCGCTTGAAGTGATAGGTTTCTCACAATAGTGGTTTCACTAGACTTTATTTCAATGTTTCTTTTACTGTTCTTATCAATTAAATTAGTTACAAATGAAAACAAGTATTCCTAGGACTTACAATAACCGACCAAGCTAGAATCCGAAACAAACACAGCACCTAGATTAAGGACTAAGACTAAACTAAGAAAACCAGCTAATGTAGCTATGGTGTATAAAGGTTTATCCAAAGCCTTTAAAAATACAGCTATTTAGAGGCATGGAAAGCCGTTGCAAATTCTGCGTTTACCGACGTGTAATGTTTTACACGGCCTACCCGTCATAACTTGCAAGCGACAACCGAATTACAAATGAAACTCCTTATATGATAAAAAAGCGAAAATTAATAGTTTATAAATACTTTAATTTAGCGTCATAACTTGCAAGCGACAACCGAATCACAAATGAAACTCCTTATGTGATAAAAAAGCGAAAATTAATAGTTTATAAATACTTTAATTTAGATTCTTCATCCTCGCCGGAGCTTAAAACATCAGGAAAAATTGTGGTTTTAATTTGGTTGTCAAAACAAGGGTAAAACTAATTAATTATAAGTAGCTGTCATGGGCGACGGAACCGGCGGGGGTTAGGGGGGGCATGACCCCCCAGTATATTGATTTGGGGAGGCAAGGCCTATTTATTTTTGGCTAACAACAGCAACTTTTGACTAGGAAACGAACCATTATAGTTTTCACTGTGGGGGGGGGGGGGGGGGGGGGGGGGGGGGGGGGGGG
>JAOBAT010115068.1:0-14071 GCA_026413305.1 Hydrozoanthus tunicans
GGCTAACTACAATTTTGTTGTTGTCTAAATTAAACAAGACTGTAAGTCTAAAAAATAATTGTCACCGAAAAGTATTTTAATAAATTAATAATTAAACAAGACTGTAAGTCTAAAAAATAATTGTCACCGAAAAGTATTTTAATAAAAAAAAATTAAATTTAGATTTAAATTTAAAATTTGCTCCATCAAATATCAAATATCTTTCAAAATTCCCACAGAAGACACAGAATTGAAATTTGTGTTTCTGCGAGTATAGTTTGATGAAAATACCCCGGGAGAGTATGGCCCTCCTGGAGGATCGCGCCATCGGCGCTCGCTAAAATCTGCTTGCCCACCCCCCTTCCCCCTCCCCCCAATCACTACAAGCTTCCGCCAGTCCTGCTGGATGTAACATTTTCAAACAAATAATTTCATAATGAACCAGTAAAAACACTTTAGAACTGCGGTACTCCTGTAATGGTCCGGTAGTTTATACTTCCGACGCACTTACGTGTAGTTTGCTGTGTGTTGTTCTCGGTCATACTAGTCTGGTCGTCTCGTCCGACATACTCCCTGCTACTTCCATCTAGCTGATCTGAGCCACGTGGTGAGATTGTGCGAAGGTCCCCGGCATCCGTTACACTGGCAGCTGATAGCGATCTCTTTCGCTTGACCTCAAGGTGAAAACGTTCTTTATAGCACTTCTGCTTAACAAGATAATTTTCTGTTCTACAGGACCAAGTTATTCAGAGGCGGTTTAGCACTAATCCAGGGTTAAATTGTTAACCTAGTTCTTGCTTCCAGCCTTACAGAGATTGATTTAAGCTATAATTTTCAGAGTTGACAAGTTTTTTCCGTTAAAAATCTAAACAATATTATATAAGAATCGTAAACCTTTCAAGAGAAAAGAAATTAATGCCTGAATTATTTTGTTTAACCCAGGGTCAAAGTTAACCAGCCTTTAAACAACCCAGCCCTGGTTTGTTTCCGGTTTTGGGCGTGGCAAGCTCAAGTTCAGTTTTGAAAGCTCTGTATTGGTTTTATATATATGTGTATTTTTATTTTTCTTTTGGTGGAAAGTTGTGTGTAGCTTGGATGTTTTGAAAGCTTTTTGGTTGTTTGTTTTTTATATGTATATTTTTTTGGTTGCAAATTGTATGTTAGTGGACGTTTTGAAAGCTTTTGTGTTTTTTTTTGTTTTATTTTTTTTTTGGTGGCTGTATGTTAACCTACGACGTTTTGAAAGGTTATGAGTTGGTTGGTTGTTTTTTTATATCTTTTTGTTTTGTTTTGTTTTTTTTTCTTTTGGTGGCAAGCTGTATGTTAACGTTAGCCTAGAACGTTTTGAAAGTGTTGGTTGTAGCTATTAATGAGCGATAGAACACAACTTGGCGGCGATTTTAATATTCTGTTGTGTGCATTCAAAATAGCCTGTCCAGCCTCGTTTTGGGTAACATATTCTTTCGAAAGCTTAACTCAAGAAAGAGGCCAGAAAGACCAATTTGAATGTACACAAAAGGATATTAAAATCGCCGCCATTTTTGAAATAGGTGTGTGCAAACTGGTACCAAAACTACAGGACACGCTAATCAACGTTAGGTTGGCGTGGAATGTATGCTGGATAACTATAAACAAAATTACATAAAAATTACGTAAAAATTGGCAATAGGCAGCTGGTCAAAGTGCCCTTTTGAAACAAATGCTTAAAATTCAAAACCATAAGTTCTTACAAGTATATGCACGCAAGTGTACTTATCCAACCAAACAAATCGAGATGGGAAACTCGTAACAAAATAAGAAAATAAATCCTTTCTCAAGCCAAGTGGCTCATAAGGCCGGCATTTATCACCGGTTTCTGTAATGTTAAGCGGATGAGAGTCTTTGAATCCCCCTGGACAGGATTCTAATCTATCGCAGGTTAGCTCCCAACAGAACTGGTACTCACTTATACAGCTGAGTCGACTGGAACAAAGTCAGGTAAAGTGTCTTGTTAAAGGACACAACACAGTGGTCTGATCGGGGCTTTAACTCTCGACGATAAGATTAACTTACGAGTTGAACACGCTGACCGCTCGGCCACTGCACTGTTTATGTAATTATTTCACCTTAAATGCGTTAAAACGCAAATACAAAAAGTAACGTGTGCAATTTGTACCGTGTCGCTCAAACTTTGCAACAGAGGTCGATGGCTGTTTGCCGTCTCCTGGCTAAATGATTCACTTCCACCAGTGATAGCGTAGGCCGTTGCTGTCCCTCGTGTCTGCCGCACCCGTGCCTCTCTTTCAAACTAGTGAAAAGAGTCCAGTGAACTCCAGATAAAACAAGCTATTCGAGATAACATCCGGGGGCCGGGGGATACTCCAATAATTTTAGGGTGGGGAGTTGCAGTTGGGACTCCAAAAGTTTGACCCTGTTTTTGACCAAGAAAAGCCCCTCAAAATGATATCCTAGGCCTGTTCTTGACTCGATACAAGAACACCTTCCCCTACTCTTGGCTTTCTCGAAGGGTTTCCTTTTGTAATCTAAAAAAAGTTTCGATTCCTGTTCTTTGCCAAACTAATATCCTAAACTCGATTACATACGAAACCCTGTTCCTGACCCAAAACCCCTGTTCTTGACAAAAAGACTTGACCCTGTACATTGACACATACCCCCGCCCCCCCCCCTCCCCCAGTACCCCGGGGATAACACTAGGGCTAAAGACTAAAGCAGCAACGTAAGTATTGTGGAAAGAGAACCAGAAACATTCGCCTTATTTTCTTCCGTTGTATTCCTCAGTTCATACTGATCTGAAGCCTTGAATGAGTTTCGAACATATTCTCCTTGAGTGGCATATGTGTAAATCAACATACAGATTAGAGTGAAGCCTTGCCACTTGAAATGGGGAACAATCCGAGTTTCGCCAATCTACAGCATTAACAAGGAACCCCATAAAATCACAGAAAGGAAAGAGAAAAAATCTCTGACCTCGGTGGTATTCGAACCCACGACCTACGAAACAGAACTATTTCGCTCTAACCAATTGAGCTGCAGGGCAAACTGGGAGTTTGGTTGCGGGATTTTAAGGACAATTGGGCTCGTCCTAAGCCTTGACTGAACAACCAAAGAGCGTTATCCTTCAGTGGCATATGTGTAAGCACAACGTAGACTTTCGAGTGAGGCCTTGTCTTGAAATGGGAACAACCTAAGTATCGCCGATCTACAGCTTGAATAAAGAACCCCATAAGCCAGTGGCAAGGCGTCACTCGAATGTTGTATATTCTACCATCTCAGCTTTTAGCTAGCTCAAACGCTGTCTCTAGTCTTGGAAAACCCTTGCTTACCTTTTTTCTCATGTCTCTAAGATAGTGTAGAAGGTCACCATTGGGTACATACTCCACTATGAGGCAAACGGGAGGATACAACGTGCAGCACCCGAGCATTGTCACTATATTTTCATGGACGCCGATCGTCTTCATAAAATCAATCTCTGCCTTGAAATCATCGATTTCGTCCTCTGAAGCATTTTCTAATGAATCGATTCAAAGAATTATTTCAGATTCAGTCAATTGCTTCAATAATGCTCAACTTTGCATTAAAGTGAAAAAAAAACAACTTTAACAACAAATAAAATGAAAGAATCATAATAATAGTAACGGTAAAAAATAAGTATAAATGAATAACAACAATAAAGCAAAATGATGATGATGCCGTAGATCGGCGAAAGCTTGAAAGACACCAAATTACCGCAGCATACCTTACCTCACTCGATTTTTAAAATTCTACCTTATAACACTATGCTACTCAAGGTCAACATCCAACGTTAAGTGAAAGCAATAGCAAATTGAAATTAAAGAGGATGCCTCCTAGTCATGGACGAGCCCGCGAGTTTGGAAGATGGTCACAGCGGTTTTCCAAGGAAACACTTCACATGAACCTAGCCTGAATTTAGTCGGTACTTTAATGCGCGTGAAACCTTTTTCGAACGTTGTTCACGTTCCTCTGTTTGTGCTGCTCTTTGATTGGATAGATAACAGAATCTAGTTATTTGTTATTCATTTACCCTTAATTATTTACAACTTATAAATATTACATGAATTTACAAAAATACAAGTTACTTATTAACACATGTAACTATAGGAATTATGTAAATACTTAAATGAATAGATATTTTTAGAAAGAGTACTGTCTTTCTGTAACAACCAGTAGGCTAAAGAACCAGAAAGCAACAAACTTGCCGCCATACTGCGTGACCCACCGCTGACCAAGTTGGGCGTACCGAATAGAAAAATAAGTGTCTCCTCACGAACTGTCATGCTCTTGGTTATGCATATTATTTAAATAAAATGAGCAAAACGAGGTTTTATCGAATAATCGAAACTCTTCGATAGTTCTGCATGGACACTCTTTCGTGAAAGACCTTTCAACACTTGGAAACTACAGACGCCCATGTATAGATTATAACCCATCCAAAACTGCATGGAACCAAAAAAGGGCGCTAACAAGTTCCAGAATTTAAACTTGTTAGGTGAAGCGTCATGAATGTGGTAGACTGTCAGGAAGCGATGTTAAAGAACTTATTCTGTTAACCGTTTTCACGTTAGAGGACGAACAAGTCTTCTGGACGGAAAATTCGTCTGACGATTTGTTAGTCTAGACTAGTGTGTGAGGGAGACGAACAAATCGTCTTGTGTTGTATTCACATCAGACGTACAACGGAAGCACAAAAGCTAAATGTCGCCATATGCCACTTCCATTGACCTTCCTTGATACAAGAACAACTTGTTCGACTGTTTGTTTGACAGATATGAATTTTAGACGGCCTTTGGTCGATTTGTTCGTCTAGACGAACAAGTCGTCTACAAAGAATCGTCTGAAGAGACGAACAAACAGACCGAACAAATTCAGACGACTTGTTTGTCCAGAATTGTGTTCGTCTCGTTTTAACGTGAAAACCGACGGCTATTATGTAAAATCTATAACGTTCTGATTGGTTCACTCAACTGCGGTTATCAGCTCGTACATCTAATTGACCATATATGGAAACAACAACAACAACATTTTATTAACAAAATACTTAATTTTACATATTTGTCAAGCCCGCTTATAGCGTTGCTAGTCGAGGCTGTGTAGTGTTGCAAAGCTGAAAAATGGCTTCTGAATAAATTTTACCTGTCATTTTTAAGCATCGATAGGTCAAGGAAACTCAAAAAATTTAAGAAAATGTTGGACATGAGATGATTTACAACTAACGAGGCGCTGCGCGCCTCTTTGGCTATTTAAAAACATCTTACTTCCAACAAGCGCAAATGGAATAATTGTTAATTATTGAGTAAATTTAGAAGACTATCATGACGTATAAATTAAAAAAAGAACGTTATTCAATTTACCCACCTTTGAGCTTTTTCACCGCAACAGTTGATCGCCCGGAATTTCTGCTGATTCCATACGCTTCTGCAATAAACACCTGGCCAAAGGCTCCCTTTCCAAGCACGTGACCGAGCTCAAGCCGATGAAAGCTGAACTCAAAATGGTCTGTCTCGCCAGTTTCTATAGCGTCAGCGATCCGCTGTTCAACATACGCCCAATTAATCTCCATTCCATCCACGTTCTTTTGAGGCAGCTCTACCATCAGCTGAGACCTGGGCCGAGAAATATTACACGTGATGAAGAAAAAACTTTATTGTTTCATAGTGAACGCTTGGTGGAGTTGTTATATATCAACTTTGAAATGTTTTATTTTTGATGTAATCTATGCTATGCTTTATTATGATAACTAACCCGAGAAAAGAGAACATCGTTTAGTAATCCAAGTTTTGGACCAAGAAACGAGTGTTGAATTTATACAACAATATTCAAGTCGACTTTATTTCAAGTCATAGTCATGTTGAAAATATTTTACAAGTACAGTCAGTGTTTATATTTGCGTCTCAGAATAGACCTAGCTCTCTAGAGGCTTTTAGGCCTTCGTTTATTGTTGGTTTTGAATTCTTTGTGTCAGTTCAACATCGCTACGCTATGCTTTGTTGCAGTATTGATGCTATACCCTGCTATGCCGTCTGCATTGTCAGAGATTTCTAAAGCGAACAACGACGTTTGAACCATATCACACGGCTATCTTCAGGTTCTGCCGATTCAGCTTGGGCCACGCAAGTGTCAAGTGATAGCTCACCCGGCACATCCTGTAAAACACGGTGACCCAAATAGCAAACCACCTTTATGGACGAAGAGCCCTCGATTCTTTCCCATGCATCCTCTTTAATGCCGCGCCTCAACCAATCTTTATTTTTTTCAAGACCTTTGATACGCCAAGATTGAAAGAGTGACCCCGCCCCGAGCATCTTAAATGATATTAAACAGACGAATTCTGCGCCTCGATTGAATTTGGCCTGAAGAAGGTCGTATGATGCGGTTGAAACGATGTCGTACACTAAAGGAGTTGCAGTACGTGATTCAGTTTAAGTTTATGTACGTGTACAAAACGACTGAAAGACAATGACTGAATGATAGTCTTCGCCGGTTTGTTTACCTCTCATGGTACAAATCAGATGAACCTAATTCATTGTTTCGCTGGTAAACATTGGTGTCAGTAGGTGCTTCGCTAAATCTCCGCAGCCCTGAGGGAATGTTCGACGCTAATGGAGAATGCTGTTCCTTTCTTCGCTTGTAAATCCACACTGATGTTACTATTAACACCATAAGAGCAAACAACACCGTGGGTACTGCAGCTGCTATCGCAGTTGTATTGACAGAAGACTTTTTGTGGCTGACAACTGCTAAATAAAAGTTTGAAGAAGATAATTTAAAAGAAAATTATGAGGAAACGTGGCCGGTTGAGAGAAAGCCGGTTGCCAGCTATTTGTCAGACAAGCATTATTCCTTTTCAAACAGATGGTAAGTACATTTATCAACGAATTAAATGGCAGGGACAGACAGACAGACAGACGGACAGACAGACAGACTGACCGACAGACAGACAGACAAACGGAACGACGTGAAGACAGACAGACCGAAAAACAGACAGACAGACGGACAGGCAGACAGACAGCAAGAAAAACATACAAACAGACAGACGGACGGTGGAAGTTTGAAAGGCCGATCGACCGATGGGACGATGGATATATAGTTTATTTATCCCTCTATGTTTCACTGGATAAAAAGCCGTTAAGTGCAAATGATAAAAAATACCTTTACATCGAGGTGTTCCTGTTGGGGTATTACACACTTGCATTCATTATTCTCCATATAACTAATTTCTATTCGTATACGCAAGTTGAAAAAAAAAAACAATTTTTCGAGCGTTGATTATTATTTCGTTTTAGCGACTCAAGGTAAAGTAACAGTATATATATCCCTCCCGGTTGCTA
This sequence comes from Hydrozoanthus tunicans, assembly GCA_026413305.1. NCBI lineage: Eukaryota > Metazoa > Cnidaria > Anthozoa > Zoantharia > Hydrozoanthidae > Hydrozoanthus > Hydrozoanthus tunicans. Next base: position 7,326 of record JAOBAT010115068.1, read on the forward strand.
GACTTGCTGAGTATCATAAGATAAATGAAAGCTACAAAACAGAAACAACAGTTCATGACTGAACTAAGCACGCAAAAAGTTTTTAAAAAACGATAAAATTTTCATCTTCTCTCTGAAGGCACCGGTTTCCATGGAAACCCACGGTGCCCCTTTAACCTTCCCCTCTCTAATAGGGTACTAGATTACAGTCAGAGAGGCTTCGTCATCAAAGACCGCGCACTAACCAATTGGTCAGCACCTGCCCTTACGATACGTACCCCCATTTAACACGGGCATTGTTATACTCGCTGGCAGTGTCGGCGAACTTGCTGCAAATTGCGTTGTACCTTGTTGGTCAGTGGTATGCAAAAGGGGCGGGGACGGGGCTGCAAACTGAGCTGTGAAAAAGGTAGTAATCACTGTTAATACTCTGGTAGTCAAACTTATCAACCAAAAAAATAAAAGAAAAAATGGTATCGCTTCGAAAATATATAAGAAGATAATCTCGAACTTGACCAATGTATTCAAAGTGACAAATTCTTTGCATTCTTTTCTCCCCTGCCCTTAATTTCTCTTTTCTCCTTCCTCTAGTAGACGTTAGAAGAAAAAAGAAGAAAACCCTAGCTAGGAAAAAGCACAAAGAGCTCCGCCCAGCTGTACATACCAACAAACGTGTGTTCCTCCGGCTGGTACATGCAATTTGAGTTGTTATAAGCTGTTATCTGCTCAGAATTGAAACAGAAAGTTATTGTACAATACGAGTTCTAGTCTACGCAAAGCCGCTTAACATTTCCGACCTCTTTAATTCCATCCAAGAAATTCATCAATACAGCAGTCGTTCCTCTTCTTCTTGTAGTTTCTATCTTAAGTACACCCGGCCGAGCCTACAAAAGAATTCATTGCCCTGTATAGGCGCTAAAATCAGGAACAGTTTCCCTGAAAATCTGAAACAAATTTCTGAAAGTTGATTTAAGAAAAAACTAAGCAAACTTTCATTTTAAATTTTGCAAAAGAAGAACATTTATATAGACACAGAAACGTAATTAAAGAAATGAAAAAATCTCGGTACAACCTTATTTGATTTACCATGGGCTTGAGATCTCGTTAGTTATGATTGCAAAAATATTTTAAGCTTTCTCCTTTTTTTCTGTTATTTTCCAAACTCGTATTATATACTAGTATGCAGTTATATATAAATGGAAACACGTCCATAAACTAACTACCTCGATTAGCTTCGCTGAACGCAGGTAGTCTCCGATGCTTATTAAAAGATTTGTTGCCGTGGAGACTGGCGTCTGCACCTATGCAGGCTATACGAGTTCGACGACCTAGTGTATTTACACAGCATATTCAAATCACCTAGGGAAGTAGTCAAAACAATGGTATTTTTAAGGAACCCAATTTCGTCGAGGGAGGTGGCTGGTATGTATTCCGAAGATTTTCCGAAAATTTCAAAAAGTCTTAAAAATGCCTTAGAAATGTTTTCCGAAAATTTTCGACAATTTCAGAAGATTTCCGAATGTTTCCGAATACCTGCGAAGATTTTCTAAGTTGTTTTTATATCATAAAAAAGCCCTTTACTGAAGATTTCCGAATGTTTTCAGAGATAATTTTTAACATCTCCGGCAGTTTTCGAAGAAACTTAGGATAAAAGAACTAAGTTCGTGGGATGCTGCGGAGAATGAAGAATTTTGCCCTTGATATCATGAAAATGTAACTCCTGTTTTCTCATAGAATATAGGATTAATATTACTTGTGTTTTCAATTTTTTTCAAATTGCCCTCGTTGCAAAGCGACCTGGGCAATTTTGAAAAAAGTTGAAACAGGTCTTAGGCTAAATGTCAAAGCTTTCTAAACTTAACGGACAGTTTTAGTTTTAATAACGAAAAGTCAGGCGCTTATCCGTTGGCGCTAATGTTTCTTTTTACGTACCTTTACTAAACAGGTGCAGTTCTCTATCACTTCAGGCTTAGTCCAAGTGTAACTGTAAGTCTCTAACTGCGACAAAAAGGTATTTTAAAAGTAAGAGGAAGAGTCAGTTGCTACACTTAACAAAGCGAAACAAAAATGCTGAAAAAGTCCTTGTTTCTTATTTGCTGAAGCTAAACCGCTATCGTCAAAAACTTGATATCGATCTATAGACAGCTTTATCAACCGTGCAAAAACAACGCCAACAGGATATAGAACCAATTAAAAATAGAAGCTAAAATATTCTTAGTAAAAATTGACTAAAAAATTTATTTGAAGTTAGATCAATCAGTGCTACAACAAAATTCCATCTTCAAAATGCTTTCCCTAAATTTCATTTTTAGATGTTTCAAAAATCGAATGCGCAATTAAGACCAATCATGTTTTAATTTGGCCTTCAAGAAATCAGTGTAAATTGTTGCAGTGAGCTCCATTGTGCTAGTTTTATCAGCCGGCATTTGTGAGATACCAATAACGGGGATGAAAAGTACAACATTTGTTTTTTGTTGAAAATATCATCTTTACGCTTAAAGGTTTCTCGTGTCTACTACTTAAGGCGCGGGTTCACCCAAAGCGCGCTTTGTGGCCACTTTTCCTTACGTTTCTTACGATATCTCCGTCCATAGCGTATCGCTTATAACACGGATGGTATGAAGGGAATCAGCTTAAGATTTTTTGGATGAGTTTTGAGTTTTATTTTTTGAAGATTGGTACTTTTAAAGAGAATTTTGAGTTTGGTGATTTTTTGAGAATTAAAAAAATCAATTTTGAAGTTTATATTTGATGTAAATTCGCCAAACCGCCCTCAAACCAAAGCTGTACTAGTCTCTTGCCAGGAGGGACGGTTTGCTGATTTTACTCAAATTTCTTCTTATTCAAATATCTTTTTCAACTTCCTCACTATCAAACAAAAGTTTGGGTTTACCCCTGCCTTAAGGGAAAACAGAACATTAACACCCTAGACAAACCTAAGTAAAATTAGATATAAACTTTACTTACGGTCTCATTGTAGTCAACGGTTGCTCGCCATCGAATACGACGGCAGCCTCCTTTCGTTGGCCTGATGGTCATCAGTAAAACACTGCAAAATAATTAAAATCTATTCCAACTATCTCTCGAAAATAATGAAAATGCTTTCATCTACTCCATGTTGATGAAAAAAACACCTCTTATAAAAAATATACATTGACCATGAGCTTTAATGCTGACTCTGTTCTTCTTTAAAAGCTAAAGAGAGGGTAAATGCTGCTACATGTACTACATACACTCACTAAACAGGCCTTAAATAGCTATACCCTTGTCCAGTTCCAATTACCGCTGATAAAAATAGACTGTCGGCGCACGTACTCAGGGTAAGCCTCGAACTGAGCTAAAATATTCACAAATTCCAGCAAGAAAATGTGTTGTTCACAACTCAGTGCATGCATGTATTGTTTATTTTTTAATTCAGTTCCTCCACGTTGGAATTCGTGAATATCTTACATCAGTTCGAGGCTTACCCTGAGTACGTGCGCCGACAGCCTATTTTTATCAGCGATACCTGGAACTGGAAAAGGGTCTATTTTCGTACATCGACCGAAACAGTTTTCAGTACCGGAAGTAGCTGACTGGTTTTCCTTCCCAAATTACGCTGTCCCATGTAGCTCTTAGTCCTGTGCTGTTCTCGGATGTTCTCTTCAACTCAGCGTGTATGTACTTAGACTGAGTTTTTCTACTGCGAGTGTTAACTGAAGAGTGCGAAAAGGTTTAGTAATACGTACAAAGCAAAACAAAATACAATAAACCATACCATACAATACAATACAATACAATGCCATGCATGCAATACAATGCAATAGAATACAATTTTATTGTCACTCCACTCGGTGGCTCTTTTTTTGTCAAACCAACCAAACGCCGGGTCGCAACCCTTCTCTTATTGACTAAGTATTTCAGTCCTCTGGACAGTATTCAGGAGATTAGACCAACCGCTTAACGTCCCTGTTCACAGTCGGTGTGCGACAGCAAGCCGCATAAATGTTCAACTCTCAATGTGGCCGGTGATCGAATCCTGTCACAGTCCTTAACGACTGTGCATGGCTATGTCTTATGCATGCATAAGGCATCCCCGCTCTTAGGCGTTTTTTTTGCGAAAACTAAACCGTCAGGGTGAGAAAGGGGATAAAAGGCTTTTATTACAACGTACGTATTTATTAAATTAAAATTAAATTCTGAACCATGAAACGTTACTTACCTTCCAAACACCAACAGACTCCATCTAGGCAGTCTACAGGGCAAACAATACGGGTCTAAATTCGATTTTTGACGCGACACAAACAGGGAGCTCAAACAGACAACTCCCTGTATACCAGGCCCGTTGGGAAGGGTGGGGGTAAGGGTGCATTGAGTTCGCTTGTATCATCAGTACTGTACGAATTGCATAAACAAAGCTTCTTGTTACATAACGACTCACTAAGAAACTAAGAATATTGGTAGAAATATTTTGAGCTTAAAATCGCCCAAAAAAAGAATATCCAGCCTTTGTACGAAAAACAATAATCATATAAGGAAAAGAGTGTAGTGCAATACATTATAATACCATACGATTCGACGATACGATACAATAAATCAGTATATACCTGCTCGGCAACGTATACGCGCGATTTGATTGGTTTAGAAACAGTAGATGTGAGACAATATTTACCTCCGAAATAGTAGATAATGACATCCAAACAAAATGGCGGACAGAAGAAGTCGCTTCGCGTCCGTTTCGGTTCAAGATACTGAAAAAGTTTGCTATAAAAACTTGATATATTCAAAATTGCCTAAAGATTTTTTCTATTGTACGCCACTTGCGACATTTTGTAGTTGACAAGCTGTCAAAACACGTTTGTTGCATGTGTAAGGCTGCTCACGCGTGAGTCTCGCCACGCTCAGTGATTCAAGTATTAAAAATGTTTTTTTTTTCTAAAAATCCTTTCGTTTTCTTAAAAAAAACACATGTAGTTGCCTCGCTGATATATACTAAAACACTTACTCCATTTCAATTTCGTTAGATAGATAGTGGCTTAGTGAATATATCTACCTCGCGCCTTCGGCGCTCAGTAGATATTCTGCCACTATCGACCTCAATTGGAATAGAATAAGTGTTAAAGTATATAAACGTAAAATACAGTTCAGTGCAGTATTTTCTTCTTTTCTTTTATTGACTCTTACAGCTTTGATTGCTGTTTATAGAAACTGTCCTATTATTTTATCTACAGTGTTTGCATTTACGTTTTTGTTTGCAATCTTAAAAGATTTTAGTCTGATATTTGCATGCGTTTTTTACTGAAAGAATTGTAAATAAAGCATGTGATATACTCAAGTGCTCTTCAATGTCAGGAATTGTTTTTAACCAGTCTTGTAATAAGAACAACATAGAATGTAAATGACAAAGAACATACCTGGAAAGTGAAAAGTGGAATGTGTCTCGAAATCATGTTCCTCATACAAGGTGGCATAAAACTGAAAAAGAGAATACTTTTTAAATTTAGAATGTAGTTTAGACGTGAGTTAGCTTCAAACCCATACGCACAAAAGGGGTTTTATTCGCAATCAGGGCCGTGTTGTTCAACCTGAAAGACGTCTTTAAAACAAAACCTATTGGTTGTCATGGTAATTAACCAAGGATTTTGAACAACTGCACCCTTAAGCTTATGTGGAATGATGAAAGGATTGTGCACTTAATAAATTCACTTTGTCATTTATATCACATTCTCAGTAAAGACTCCTTGAACAGACCTTCATGGTAACCATATCCAAATATCGCAGTAAATGAACAAAATGGCGGGTAAAATAGAGAGTTGTTCCTCGTTGCTTGAAACCTACATTTAAAATGAAGTGGCGGGGGACGGGTCCGCACGGCTTCACCTTCAACCTTTATATATTTTGGCGGTTTGCTCCCATACTTTGGTTTTCTTAGTGATAAAGTAGTGTTTAAAGCTTGAGAAAGTGTGTTCGTTCGTTTGATTTCAGACAGTATTGCGTTATATTTTTGGTAATTCTGTTAAAACGCGTTACGAAAATAATTTTCTCTCGGTGTTTGACTTTATTTTTCAATCCTGCGCATGCACTTCCTCTATCAAATTATTACTTATTACTTCCTACAAGGTTTTTATAAATTTGGTTTTCTGTGTATTCTCGTTTTAAGAGGCACATTTCGAGGTTACAAATTTGCTTTCATTCGAATTTGTGATTGGCAGTGAAGTGTGCATAAGTGTATTGGATTTTTTTCGGTTTCCACATTTACAATGCCCATTTCATAAACAGCTTTGGTCTTGGAACACAGTAATTTCAATTAAATTCGATACCAAGTATTCCATGTCTGAATCAACTGCCGCTCTAAGTTATTTAAGTCGACTCAAATAGGTATTAGATTAGGCACATGAGAAACTAGGCCTAAGAATTTGGCTAAGAAAGGTGTGAGTTGTTTTCTAGTTTTTCAGAGGAATACACAAGTTAGATACTCGGCTAGTGCTTTAGTTGACTTTAATAAGAGTGAGGAGATTTCAAACAGAGGGCAAAGTTAGAAATCTAGCACAGGGCTCTGTGTAATACCAACCTGCACCTTGAAAACACAGCCGAGGAAATTGTTTGCACTTGGCCTCGTACTATTAAAATTAAAGCTCGGGTTTTGGTCATTCTGAAATCAAAAAAAGGATATATACTTGTTTACTTACATATTATATTATTTTGTAAGTGTTTCTTTTCTTTCTTTCTTTCTTTCTTTCTTTCTTTCTTTCTTTCTTTCTTTCTTTCTTTCTTTCTTTCTTTCTTTC
>JAOBAT010115079.1:0-37154 GCA_026413305.1 Hydrozoanthus tunicans
AGTGAGGTACGGGTCTGTATAACTGCTGTATAGTCCATACGTTCAGTGAGGTACGGGTCTGTATAACTGCTGTATAGTCCATACGTTCAGTGAGGTACGGGTCTGTATAACTGCTGTATAGACCATACGTTCAGTGAGGTACGGGTCTGTATAACTGCTGTATAGTCCATACGTACAATGAGGTACGGGTCTGTATAACTGTTGTATAGTCCATACGTTCAGTGAGGTACGGGTCTGTATAACTGCTGTATAGACCATACGTACAGTGAGGTACGGGTCTGTATAACTGCTGTATAGACCATACGTTCAGTTAGGTACGGGTCTGTATAACTGCTGTACTGCTGTATAAACCATACGTACGGTGAGGTACGGGTCTGTACAACTGGTGTATAGACCACACGTACAGTGAGGTACGGGTCTGCATAACTGCTGTATAGACCATACGTACGGTGAGGTACGGGTATGTATAACTGCTGTATAGACCATACGTACGGTGAGGTACGGGTCTGTATAACTGCTGTATAGACCATACGTTCAGTGAGGCACGGGTTTGTATAACTGCTGTATAGTCCATACGTACAGTGAGGTACGGGTCTGTATAACTGCTGTATAGTCCATACGTTCAGTGAGGTACGGGTCTGTATAACTGCTGTATAGTCCAAACGTTCAGTGAGGTACGGGTCTGTATAACTGCTGTATAGACCATACGTTCAGTGAGGTACGGGTCTGTATAACTGCTGTATAGTCTCTTGCTTAGTACTTGATGACTTTCTTTAGATAGGCTGGCAACAAGAGTTAAATACTGGAGAAAATTTGTAGCCCGTCCACAATTCCCGTTCGTCGTCAAAGCTAAAACCGCACTAGGTTCTAAATAAGACAATACTTAAAAACCTCTTTGATTTTCCATATATTTGTGTTCTCTGATAAATTTTGCCTGGGAAGGTACCTTAGCTTAAACGCCTTTCAAATCCACTCGTTTTACAAAGTATTTCCGTTGGATGGGTCATATGAAGTCATAGTTTTTCGACCCTTAGCCCTTCGCCAGAGCGAACTTGAAACGCCGCACCCTAAACCTCCCGACGGAAAGACTCTTAACTGGCCATTTTTAAGTTGATCTTTAAGATTGTTTTATTAACTGTAGTTTGTACAGCTATAACTATCGCCTTTCTACAGCTCAAATGCCCTTCGTTCGCAATACGCAACGGGTCTTCACTAAACACGTTCCAGATAAGACAGACGCGAGTCTGCAGCATACAGAGAACTTCATTCCCCCGAACTTTGTTATCAACTGTTCTGACGTATGTTTAATGAATGCTAAGTGATCACTTGAAAACAAGATTACGAAAAATTTCACGTATTTTCATTAAGAAGCAAAAAATTTTATTCCAGTCCAAAACTTGGTATTAACCTCATAGAAAATTCAATATGAGGCAGTGTTAATCAGAGCATGGGGAAATTGGACTCCACATGCTCAGATACCAATCGTGTTTCCGTTGATGTCGAAGGACCAGCTTATCGGTATCTGACCCCTGGTCATTTACCAAAGTGTGCACTTAATTTAAGAAACAAAAGTTTAACTTTAACAAACAAATACTTCAAACGAGTTTTCAGTGACACAAGTGAGGACAATAATGATCGGGTTACAACTTAACCCGATCATTAGTCCTCTTTATTCGAGCGGCGGAAATGCATCTCTGGGATTGTGTCACTGAAAACCCGTTTCTGCAGCGACCGACATGGCAAAAAGAAACAGAGCTCGTTCGATTCTCGATCTTTCCATTGGCGCAGCTGTCAACAACTCAACTCATGCATGTCAAACTATGCAAGGGTTAACCCTTTAACCCGTAGAGTGCCGAAAGATTAGTCTGTAAATTTTCCCAACTTAAGTCTATAGTATTCCTATGAGAAGTTTGGGAGAATTTCTTAATTCATCTTCCAGAGTTTTTGGTGGATGGTCAAATTTTATATTCTCAGTACTAACCAGCTTGTTTTCTTTTGTTTACTGTAAGGAGAATTTAGATGTTGAAAAATGCCTTAGGGCTGAAAGGGTTAACTATGAAGTATACACAAGCTAAAAGAGTCTGAGGGAGCTCAGTGCCGTTTAACTGCCAATTGGCCCGCATGTGCAACAATGCTTTCTCGGACAACAATGAGTAACATGGAACCAATATCTACTAAAAAAAAATAAGTTTATCATCAAAATGTTCCAAAAATTCAGTTAGGGATGGCAACTATTTTTGCGTTTGATACTTTTGTCGACTACTGAGTCAGATTTGAAGTAAATCTACACATCTAACTACCAAAATAATAAGTTATGATGTGGTTAATATTACAAAAATCTTTTAACCGTGTGTATTTTTAATTTACTAAATGATAATCTCGTTTTTTTTTTATCTCTAACATGTTTGTCACTCTGTTTATTGTTTTGCAACACGGAAAAAAATTCTCTACTTTTTTGTCACATATTTCTTTTATTCAAAAAAAAAACAAAAAAAAAAGTCAACGCGCGTGCGAGTTGACACTGATTCTCTTTAAGTGGCCTAACAGCGCAACCTGCCCAGTAGGCAACAGTAGCTTTTACAGAATACCTCGCCGACAATGTTCTCGCGAACACATTTGCTTAGTTTGCAATGATGAACTAGCTCAGTGGTAACTTAAGGTATAAATGGTCGTGAAACCAAGGGGAGGAGAACCTCGGCTGGTTTTGCCACTGATGTCCCCTCTAATACGATCTGTCATCATACTAGTAGAATAAAAGTAAGTTCTTTACTTACGCGATATACTGATCCCGGAGGACACAAAGAATTTGGGTCAATACTGTCGACTCTAAACTTTGTTGAAAGAGCTTCGGATAAATTTCTGGGTTGATTTTCTGAAAAAAGTAAAATATATTATTTTAGTAAGTTACACGATCTTCATTTACCAACTGTATGAATCAAAAAGCTTCATTATCTAACTTTCACCGTTGCTAGCAATTTTGAACGAGCAGTAAGCAAGAAGCTATTGGACTGCTTAAGTTTGCATTACGGTACTTTAGCAAACGCGCGTACTGAAAATGAAGTTAGGACAAAAGTCCTCTGACGAACGTCCTATTACGTGCGCGCCTATATTTTCTGCATCTCATGTTCGGCACGACACGAGACAATGGGACTTAACGCCGACCCGCTAGCTATCCAGGAAAAATATCAGTTTCATTGGTATTTCTTTGGGTCATTTTTAACCGGAGGTATTTTTTACAACGGAAAATTTCTATACCTTGCTATTTTTAAGGGGAATTTCCGGGCTTTTCAGACCGTCATCCCTAACCCCAAAGTACCGAGCCGGAGGCATTTAACAACCAACCTTGAAGTACTGATACATGATGTTCGGTGATTTTTGCATCTTTTTCCAATCAGTCTGGAATTGAATCGAAGTACGTGGGACTGAAAACTCTTCAATTCGCGGTTGTTTTACCGCGGACGAAACCCTGTCCTTTGAAGCCCTACCAGGCTCTTTCGTACCACAACTGCTCTTCTCCTTCATATTGAGTTGGTGGTTTGTCAGTCTCACTTTGCTCAAAGAGTCTGCGAGAGCTGGAGACAGTGACTCTTGTTTTAAATCTCTTGCCTCAGCCACAGTCTCTTTGCTGCTAGTTAATAAGTTTTCTGTACTGACCGGGGGAGGTGTGGGGGTCGGTGTACCAGTTGTTTTAGTGGTGGGCAGCATGGTTTCGGATGAGTGTGAGTGCCCGGGTCTCTTGGCTGAGTCACATTCATCATCACTGCTGCTCTCTCCGATTTCCTCAATGAAAATTCTCTTCAGGGGCTTCTATGCAGAGGCAAAAAAAAAATATGTTAGTTTAGGATCTTACTCTAACTTTATAAACAAAATAGCAAAGAAGTTGTTACAGATTACAAAAACACTGTAATAATTAAATGTATATTCAACAAAAAAATTCAATAAACACAAAACAGACATTTTTAAATAAAGATGAATACCTTGGAGCGCAGGTGTGCTGGCTTCCTTGGTTTCCCGACTGACGTCTCATTGATTTCCGTTTTCTTTTTTTTCTCTTCTTCCTCCTTCATTTTCAAAATCTGCCGGCACAAAAACGACTTCAAAATTAACTAAGGCAACTCATACATTTTGTTACTCAGATGTAAGTGTTGTATAGTGCTTGCCTGTTAAAGATAACAGTTGCTTCTGGTCTCCTATTTGTACGTTGGGGGTGCGATTCAGAAAAGGGAAGCTTTTGAACTGAGAAAAAGTACATGGATTGCTAAGAGAAATTCTTTCGGAAGTTTTACGGTGTGATTTTGGTAAGACTCAATGGACCTTACTTTCTCAATCTTTTGTAACTCTTCTTTTGCCTGTTTGTTGTTTGGTTCAAGCTTCAAGACCTCCAGGAAATCAGATCTGGACTGTTGCAGCTGACCAAGAGCGAAATGTGCTGCCCCTCTCCTAGCATATGCTTTTGTATAGGTGGGATCCAGGGAGATTGCCAGAGCACAGTCACCCTTTGCTGCACCAAATCTGTAAACCGACAAGTAGTAAAAGTGAATGTGAGCAGCTTTTATTTCTAACAGTTTTGTAACAATAAGTGTTAAATAAAGGCTGAAAGAAATGATAGTTGTGAAACATTCACCTTTTGAGCTTCAGTAGGGCCATGGCTCTATTTGCAGGCAGGATAGCATTGTTTGGATCCAGCTGAATACCGCGAGTGTAGCAATTAATTGCTTCCTCATATTTTCCTTCTTTGAAACACTGATTTCCCTGAAAGTTTTCATATCAAGTGATTGTTACACTATAGATTCTTTTCAAGCTTGTTCAGTTTAAAGGCAGAGGTAAGAAAACAAAACCTCAAGTGTAGTATTCAAACCTTGCCCCTCCACTAAAATTATGTAACTAAGTACGGCTTTGGGGTATTTTTACATTGAAAGTGTTTTTTTCTACTGTACTGTACATCACCTAATGATATAATTCAACAATATTTTTTTGAAGTATTCGATTGTTACTCAAGAGTTTAGACACAAAACATATACACTGACCAACTATTCAAAGAACACCCTGGTTCATTATTATTGCATGCATGTCTGAATCAAAATATTAAGTGATACACCTTTCCAGTGTGATATACTTGCCCTGTATTACATGAGTTATCCAACGCAAATAATATAGTAATGTTCAGTTAGTTTTGGCTTTCATTTAAATTTTCAACAACTCAAAAGCTTAAAGTTTATACATTTAAAGAGATCAATTGTTGAATACACAAAATTTTGAGTGTCATAATATGTTAACTTATTTGTAGCTGTGAGTTTGTTATGAAGTATTGCTGAATAGTTTACACAAAATTTTTGAGTGTTATAATATCATGCTTACACATTTCTAGGTGTGAGTTTGTTATGAAGATCGATAACAAGACTAGGAATTAACCAATCACTTAAACCTCCTTTACATGCTGTTTGGTATATAATAATATCCAAATAACAACAAAACAATTAGATACCCTTTCGCCCCGTCAAGGGTTGTTAAACTGGTTCTGATAGCTGTAGCAGACAGTAAAAGCTGAACAAAGCACCCCACACTGTCGCTTTGAATGGTTTTTGTTGCAAAAATAATTATTACTGTTGGACCTTGACCAACTCACACATGTATCCTCAGCTCTGTTAATTTCAAGCAAACATTCACTTTTGAAGCTATTTACAGTAGGTAGCATTTCAAGGGTTTGTAGATAATAGTAAAATTATAACATGACAGAGGGGGGTTGTTCACTAATATAAGTACCACTATGTTTATATTTCATATGATATTCATCAACTATATAATGATGTAATAATTATCTTGCTAGCTTTTTCTAAAGTATTTCATGGGTTTATTAAAAATCAGTTCCATTACTTACTCTCTCTTTTTCCAGGGCAGCTCTCTGCAGCTGATGCTGTTCCTCTGTGTCCTCACCGCTTTCTGATTCTGATTCTGAGGAAACCGTGGCCAATTCTTCCCGTTCATCCATCTCTTCTAGAGCTTTATCCTTTAAAGGTTTCATAAACAAGTTTAAACAACTATATTTAACCCTTTCAGTTCCAGTTCTACTGGTAAACTCTACCAACTAGAGCCCACACATGTACTTTTCATTGAGTTAGTTTCATGGGAGGTTTTTTGTTTTTCATTTTCAGTATTTATTTTTGTTTTACTTTTATCAATACTCATTTTCTCATTACCAATGGCCTATAGGCTTATCAATTATTTTTTTTTGTATGTTAGAAAGGGAGAAGTTAGATGTTGATAACAGGCTGGGGTTTAAAGGGTCAAACTTTCTTGCATAAAAAGTAGTAATGACTATTTCCCATTATTTATTATTTCTTCTAATGTCTTTTCTAACTTGAAGGGAATCACTTTCTAAACACTGTACATACAGTATATTGGTATTTATTAAATTTTCAATCTCGAGTATTGCGATTTGTGCGTTCTGATTGGTTCATTCAATCTCGGTTATCAGCTCATATTCGGAGTTCACCAAATATGGAAACTGACTGTAGTGTTTGCAAAGCCAAAAGATAGGTTCTGAATAAACTTTAGCTGTTATTTTTAAGTATGGAAAGTTTAGAAAACTAATTAAATTTAATAAAACAATTATTCAATTTGCGCTTGTTGGATGTGAGATGATTTATAGCCAACTCATATCCAACGTGCGCTCTTGGAATAGTTGTTAAATAATATCATTGTTATGAGATACAACTTACTTGGTCCTGGCCAAACTTTAAAACAATAATATTAATTATAGTAACAATTTATTGAAAGTACTTCTACATAATAGTCTTATATCTGTTATATCAAATGAGAAAAAAACCACTTAAAATAAAATCTAACATTAGTGAGCAATTACAACCATGATCCACAAGTTTAATAACTATTGAAAATTGTAAGATCTAAAAATGCTATAAAACTATGAGTAATTAAACATAACTAAGGAACTAAGACAACTTCATATAAGTGCATGCTGGCCCTGCACTTTAAAATTTAAAACAATTGTTTTTAAAGGTATTAAAACCTGGACACCATCTTACATTTGCAGGTAAAGGATTGAATAAAGTTGCTAAAAAGTCCTGGAAAGCACCCTTAGTTAAGAGATAATGCATTACTGTTGCATTACTAGAGCACAGTGGACATTGGGGCTTGTGCCTAGTAGGCAATTGCAAGTACAAAAGCTTTTAAAACTAGATCTTATAAAAACTGCTTTTGAGACACCAGTGAGAAAGTACAATACTGTAGCTAATCTTTGAGCAATCAAAAGCATTGGTTAAGAATCGATCACTGTGTTGGTGCTGATGTTTCTAGGGTTAGTCCCAATTATCATTAAAGGAGCAAACTAATTTTGCTTTGATGAAGGGGTTATCCTTAAAACATCATCACTTAAAAAACTTCTGATAGCAAAGATCTAATGTTATCATTTCTTTAATGTTGATCCAAATCAGCTTGATGTAGACCTCAAACTTTAAGGTCTGTTAAAAAAACCCTTAAGACAATAATTACAGTATTTTATTTAAAATAAGAAGTACATATTAACTTTTTTATCATTTTGAATTATAAGAATAATTAAATGAAATAAAATGTTTAAAAACAAACTGTCTCATTAAATTATACTCACAACATCAAATTTGTCCCATGATCGATAATCATAGGAACTGATTCTCAACCCTGACTTTTCTTCCTTTGCCATTTGACCTTGATCTGGGTTCTCCTTTGGTCGCTTCTTCTTTCTTTTCACTTTGTTTCTTATTGGTGGCAAAATCTATTTATTTGACATTAAAACAAGTGCAAAGGTTTAAATGATGCAGAATTGGTCAAAATTTAAGTATTTATAATGCATTTAAAAACAAATAATAACAGCAAAAATTATAAAAACAATTATATGTAATTATAGCAAAAAATGAATTAAAGGATGAACAACAACAATTACTGCGATCTAATGAGCAAGCAGGCAGCAACACCAATCTTGAAAACTTGGCCCAGTAAAAAACTGCAGTATCCATTTTTATTCTTTATGTTGCTGCCTTTTTCCTAGAATCAGATGTGGGCAAAAAGTTTATTGCTGTGAGCAATAAGTAAGTCTGGACATGAGTATAGAGCTAGTTCCAAGCTCAACTATTTCGTGGCTGGCTCACTGGCAATAATTGATGATCTTGTAAACACTTTGCATACAAATCATTTGGTCAGCCTTAGCCACATGCTTTTGGAAAAGAAGTGAGTTTGTAACTTGGGGAATTTTGTGAGAAAGTGAGGTTGGTTTAAACAATGTCAAACACTTAATTCAATTGATATTGAAAGTATTCATCAGGCTGATGTGAGGTTTCATATTCACTTCCTTCCTAAAATGGCAGTTTATTGTCCAACCAAATCAAATCATTCCCTTATTGTAATTGAAGTCAGCTCTGATATAATATTAAACAAATTGGAGGACATTGCACCTCACCGTACCCAATCCTTTAAAATGATGTTACTGACATTTAACCTGATCTAGAAATTTGATTTTTGTTAACAGCCACTGATAAGTCACATGACAAGGCAACGAAACCAAGCCATATGTCTAATGAAGCTTACGAGTTAAAAGGCTTGTAAAAGTTTCTTGTTTTCCTCTACATATGTTGCTAAAATAATAATGGCCCCCTTGATGAAGACCTCTGCAAACAGTTAAATTAGTTCTTAACTTTGAATCTACCTCACTTTTGTCGTAAAAACCCATCAACTACAAAACAAATAAAACCAAATATTTTCAATTTCACTTTAAATTAGAGTTTTTATAGCTAGTAATAATAATAACAACAACAGTAACAATAGTGGTTTATCAAAAATTCAAACTAGTAACAAAGAAGAATTACAATGATTGTGTCTTAAAGTTTAATTATACGGTAAATAGTCTCTAGGTCTTAGAAAGGTTTACGGTTCTTATGAAATACTGTTTAAATTTTCCATGGAAATAAAAAACTTGTCAATTCCAAAATTATAGCTCAAATCAGTGAAACAAGAACGTCGGCAAAAAATGTAACCCTGGGTTAGCGCTAGGTTTACTAACTGGCCTTTGAACAAATGGGCCAAGAGTGCAAGAACAAGTTTATCTATAATTTCTTTATAAATTAAATAGATACGAATAACATTTTCAACCTACCTTCTGGTTGACAACCCTTGATTTTTGTAGTTGCTCATCCTTACGCTTTATATCAGATTCCCAGTTACCTAAGTCTTTCAGAAAGTCGTTCAATTCGGATGCATTTTGCCGAACTTGAAATTGCAACTCCATCGCCTTGTCAGCCGCCATTTTGTTTCGTTTACCTAGGCCTTCTCGCAACCGTACGAAGGGTAGCGACTGGGTATTCTATGGTTTCCATGGAAACGTCGAACATTTCCCGCCATTTCCGAACCGGGTTGTTCAAAGGTTTATATCTCTAACTAAGAAAAAGTTTACGGTTCTTATAAAACACTGTCTTATTCGACCGAAAAAATGGTCCATTTTAGAATTACAGCTCAAATCAGTCTCTGTATTATAAAGGTTGGAAACAAGAACGTCACGTAGGTTAAAAAATTTACCCAGGCTTTGGCATAAGGCGCATGAGACTGTTACTATAGCGACATTAATCTGAAATTGAACACGGATATCCAGGACGTCTTAAACACGGCAGAGGATAGCTACTGAATAAAACCCTGGACCCGATTCGTTTTTAGTATATCGAGCTATTCGGACCCCAACCTCGTTCCTATAGGGAGAAAATCCCTGGAACAAGGTTGTACGTCATTACGGGATCACGTGAGATCGTAGGTGAGTGTAAAGCAAGGTGCCAAGCTTAAAAGTTTCACGTGTAGTTTGAACGCTCGTAAAAACTGTCTTTTTAAGCAAGAATACGAGATTTTGGTTTCACTCACCGCCGAGTAACTAAATCACAAATGAAGGAAAAGGTCAGTGGCAAAAAAAAAAAAAAAAATCATCAGATTTTAATGAGTTCGTTTTGGACACGAGTAATTACGCACCAAGTGCATTACCTCGCTGCGTATTTATTCAAGCTTATCATAACCACTATTCACTTGATTTTACCAGTTAGCTATACGGATAGTACACTACACCGGGTTTAATTTTCATTGATAGTCCTACACAGATATCGATATAGTTAATGAGGTTATAGTGAACTAATTTCCAATATTTCACTTGTATGTAATCAGCCACTGTCCGTCTCCATTAAACTGGTTTGCGTCTACACCCTTTGCTTTCTTATGAAAACACCGTAAACCCTCTATTAACCCCCTTAGTCTCTAATAAGCCCCCGCCTAGAGCAAATTTTAATAAGCCCCCCTTCCCCCAGCCCCCTCTACCAACGTAAAGACGATGAAGCTAAAACACAAGCCGTCCTGTATCGAAAATACATTTTGTCGACGGTTATATCTTTCTAAGTATTTGAAAAGTGCGGATTAAAACACCAGACAAAGACAAAGTTACTAGTTCATGTTACGTTTCTGTCTTCTGCTAATGTTAATTTGTAAATAAGACCTTCCTCTCTAACAAGCCCCCCTTCCCCTGTCTGGACCGAGTCAAAAAATAAAGAAAAGTCCCAGGGGCTTATTAGAGCCTTTACGGTATTCAATATAAACGCTTTCTGCGTAGAAATACAGTTATTAGGGCAATGAAGAGATTACTTTCACTGCCCTCCCACTTTCAATATGAATGGGCCGAGTTGGGAGGTTATTAATTTGTAAAAATTCTGTTCACTCACAACTGCCTTACTTGGCGTTCACGTGCATCTCACTAAATCTTTTCTATCCGCAACTGATCGGTAGAATCTCAATCAAACTTCGACTTAAGTTAAGTCTTGTTTAACTCTAAAATTAAAAGCTACCTTAAGTGTGTTTGGGGAGCCAAACTTCCTTAGGATATTTTACCTATTGGATATCTAAGAAAAAATTGCATCTCCCCTATGTGGTGACCGATTACCGGGCCAACGACCTAAAGCAAGTACAGAGCTAGACCGTGGTCACCATAGGGCAACCGCCAAAAGCTCTAGCTAATCTCGACAGCTATAAGGATAGTAAGACACTCAAACGAGTTCAAGAGCGTTGTTTCCACATCATTGATGGCCACCATGCAATTTCTGATCATCGAATCTTTTCCGGATTTTCATTTTTTTTTCAGTTTCGAGATTTGCTCCGATAGCTGTCAACACCGTGAGCCTTCTTACGGAAGAATTTTCAATCTTCTACATGATCTTAGAGCTATTTAACTTACTTTACGACAAACTGAACTTTTTCTGTCTCAATGTGTTCTCACTTGACTGAGATGCGTCTGAAAAGCGAAAGGACTGGGCGCGAGACGCAGATATGGCCACTTGTGCCGTTCAAAGCATCGTACACCAGTTTTCACGACCTGCATTTGACTTTTATTGTCTTATTTTTTTTACAAAGGCAGCATATTTACAAGAAAGTATAAAATGTATAACATACCGTTAAAGTTACCAACACGATTCGAAGTGTCACAAATCCGTAAGGGTTCTTGGGTAAAGTAAGCATTAAGTAATGGTCCCAGTAAGAGTACCCCCCACTGTTCGCGGCATGTCGCATTTCCCACACCCGAGTGTTTAGACTTTCATACCAAGAATACATCAATCTTTGCACAACACAATGAAACTACATTTTAAAGCAATGTTTCTTTTGTGCTAATCATAATACTCCAAAAAAATAGAGCTTGTTCGTAAATCGTCACAAATAGTTTGCGGAGGAGTGTTAGCGAGCCAACGAAAATCGTTTGCGTTAATAAAGATACATTCTACCATTTGTTCCTGATAAGATGCGACGATTGCAAACAACCGTAAAGATAGAAAATTGGCAGGTTTGCGACCGTTTGGAAAGTAACAACGGTAAACAGGTGATATGGGATTGTCATCGCAAAGCATTTGCCATTCGAAATACTTAGGCTTTGCGGTCGTAGCATCTGTTTTTTTGGCCTCCTCAAACTGTTTGCGACGATTTACGTCTAAATGGGAAACGGGCATAATGCTAAGAAACCTTGTTCCCCACAAGACCGAAGTTTTTCTTATTTTCAAAAACAGAAATGTTCTAACCAAATGGGAACGAATGAGTGATCTGGAAAGAAAGAAATTAACTTACTTGTGAAAATAAGGTTCATTTTCAGAGTTTAGCTAATCGGATCAACGGTTTAACAATATCGCAATTAGCACCTTTCTGCATCCATTGCCGCTGACCTCTCGAGTTCTTACTAGGATCGTTACTAGGGCTACTCCTATGGGTGGTACACGACATTGTTTAGAAACACTTCACAGGTACATCATGGAAGTTCTACTAATTCGTTCAGTCCTAGCGTAAGAAAACCCAGATGGTTCCAGTAATGGGTATCAGTGTATCGTGTATTGTCTCGGTTCTCTGTTTAAGAACAAAGCGACATTAAAGACACCAGAGAAAACTGAGTGTAATTAATATTTTCAAGGTGGCAGCCTTAAATAGTTTTAGTAGTCCAATTAGTGTCTGCTTTGATGACCCATCCTTGTAAATATGTTCTCAAAACCGCCTAATGTCCAGATGTTAGCGGATAGTCCAACCGGTGTCACACTATAGGCCGAGAAGTGTTTTGGCCTCCTGGCTCTGTTGCATTAACGCCTCGCTTGCATACTTTTCCAGGAGTTCCTAAATACGAACAATAAAAGAATTAGAAACTTAATACTGAGAAACTATATGTAATTTATATAGAATGGTATTAAGGAGAAAAGAGGGTTCGCAATTCCGGTACATCTTTAGATAAAAGGTCACGCTACAATAACTCTTGGTCTGACTATTTCGCTTGCAAAATAAAGGTCTTAACAAAAACTCTAAAGAATTTCTTTAACGTAATGGGGAAAAACAAGCCAAATTAAAACTTACCATCTTTTTTCTTTGAACTAGCATTTGTTCCACCTACAAAAAAAGTAATTTGTAAAACAGATTTATGAACATATTTTGTTATCACATACTAACAAAGCAGTTTCCAATTGTTCTTATACTCTATGGTTTTTAACTAGTAAAGAAAAACTCCTTTTCTTCAAACAAACCCTAAAACTGATAATCCTTTAAACTCGTCTTGAATGAAAGAAAAAAAGAAGTGTGTGGCGTTTGAACAAATTCAGATGTAGGATAACGATCAATATAAAAAAAAGAATACATAAAACATTACATATCTAAGTCACTCGAAGAGGTTTGCTCGTTATACACCAACCTCTTCTTGTGATGGCACGGGAACGTGTGCAACAAACGACTGATTCCCTTCACCATCTTGTGAGGTGTCCATCTCTTCGTCGCTCCCCTACAAAAAGGATTCAACAAAACTCTGAGGTGAAGGACCTTAGGTGGTGGTGGAAAATCTTTGCCTAAGGTGAAAGATCTTGTTCTAAGGTGAAGGATCTGTATTAAAGGTAAAGGTTCTGTGTCAAAGGTGAAGGATCTGTATCAAAAGTGAAGGATCTGTGTCTAAGGTGAAGGATCTGTGTCAAAGGTGAAGGATCTGTATCAAAGGTGAAGGATCTGTGTCAAAGGTGAAGGATCTGTATCAAAGGTGAAGGATCTGTATCAAAGGTGAAGGATCTGTGTCAAAGGTGAAGGATCTGTATCAAAGGTGAAGGATCTGTGCCAAAGGTGAAGGATCTGTATCAAAGGTGAAGGATCTGTATCAAAGATGAAGGATCTGTGTCTTGGGTGAAGGATCTGTGTCAAAGATGAAGGATCTGTGTCTTGGGTGAAGGATCTGTGTCGAATATGAAGGATCTGTGTCTAAGGTGAAGGATCTGTGACAAAGGCGAAGGACCAGTGCTAAGTTGAGGATCTGTGTCTAAAGTGAAGGATCTGTGTGTATAAGGCTCTGTGTCTAAGGTGAAGGATTTGTGTGTATCAGGATCTGTGTCTAAGGTGAAGGATCTGTGTCTAAGGAGAAGGGCTGTATCAAAGGTGAAGGATCTGTGTGTATCAGGATCTAAGTCTCAGAAGAACGATCTCAGTTGAAGGTGAAGGATGTACTGCAAGTTAAAAATGAAGGATCTGTTTCTATGGTGAAGCCTGTCAGTCTAAGGTGAAGGATCTAAGCCTTAGAAGACGGTTTCAATTGAAGGTAAAGGATGCTCGTTGAAGGTGAAGGATCTTAGTTCCAGAAGGAATCGAATCTTAGTTGAAGGTAGACGATCTTAGTTAAAGGCGAAGGATCTGTTTTTGGGAGGACATTACTATATAGAAGCAGGTTTTGCCAAAATGAAAATTGTTATTGCTAAAAAGATATTCGAAGCCAAAGTCAAAAACCGGTAATTGTGACTGTCCGACCACGTACTCCTCGCGTACCTATTTTTTTATAGTGCAGCATCTCAGCATAAAGTGATGGATTTGTGTCTTAGGCGAAGAGTCTGTGTCTAACGCGAAGAATCTGTGTGTAAGGTGAAGGTTCTTTGTGTAAGGTGACCTACATTTCTTGTTGACAAACTCAAAAGGTGCACATAGTACTGTTCCTTACCTCCTCGTCACGTTTAACAGCATAGATGTCTTCTTCTTCTTCTTCCTGTTCACCTCCAGCCTCTCCAAGCTCTCCTGCTTCTTTCCTTGCCTGCCAATCTTCAACTGCTCTTGAAATTGCTAAAACCAAAAGCACAAAACATAAAAATTCCAGTTAAATTCTGTTTTTAAATAGTTAACTTTTTTTTAAATAGCTAATCGTTTTCAAAACAACTCATAATTACAGAAAAAATTTAGGGCTTAATGCAGCTGAAGTGCTATTAGTTTAGTTTGATGAAATTGGAAGCTTTCGTCTGCAAGTTCGAAGATTAAAATCCAAGCAGGTATTTCCTTTTAGACAGTGCAAAAAATCCAAATTTATCTAGTAGGAAAAAAATAACTATTTGAAGAAAATTATCTAGTTAAAAACAAAATTTCAACTGAATTAAAGAACTGCATGAATAATACAGAAATAATTTGTGATAAACTAATATATAATCAATTAACTGACTCTATTATAAAATCACTACCATAACAGTGTTGATAATGATTCTCTTAACAATACTGTGCTTTCTTAAAATGTTTTTAAAAACATTGAAGTTAAATTGTTTTTATTATCATGATATTAACAACAAGTATGTGTTTGATAACGACATATTTCAAAGTTTAAGAATTAGTTATCACCTTCACTTTCAACTTCCTGTTCCAAAGGGACTAGTACTCCATCATCTTCATCTCGGTAACCATAGTAGTCCGCATCAATATCCTTGAATAACTCTGCCCTGGTTTTCCTGGGAGGGGCTGGAGCTAATTGGAGCACAAGAGAAAAAAAAATCCGGTGTAACAAGAACAGTGCAGTACTTTCTGAGCTAAAAGACTAAATCAAGTTTGTAACAAGCATTCATATGTATGTGTTTGTTAAGAAAAATGTCACACAGTCTCAGATGTTAAAAAGACTTTCCCCTGTTTGCACTTAAATATAAATATGTGAAATATGCAAACATAACCAAAACTTATCCATGATACACTTACGTTCTTGTTCAAATAATTCTCTTACTCCAGGCAAATCCTTGGCAGCTCCAAAATACCTAAAGCAAAAAAAAATTAAAGGTGTTGACACATCAGAGATGTTATTAGTTAAATCTTGAAAATGTAGGTGGGTAAAAATTATAAGCAGTATCCATTTGAGCTCGTTTGGATCTAAGTACAGCTGGACCCAGATAATTCGAACTCGGATAACGCGAGGCCCCTGCTAATTTGAAGCAAAGTTTATTTCCTTTGGTTTTGCCCCCCCTTCTCTTAGATAATTTGAAGTCATGACTAACTTAATGTAATTTCTTTTTCCATGGACTGGATTTAACCTGAATAACTTGAAGTTTCGTACAGTTACTGGCTCAATAAAAAAAACAGGTCTCCACTGTCGGAATTGGTATATTTATCAGTTCATATTAATTCAATGTGAAAACATTTCACAGCTCGCCAATCCCTTTTTAATTTTCTAAAACAGTTTACAGTTCATTTTAAAATCTTTTTATGTGGGCATGCATGTATTGAAATGTCAACATAATGAAATAAAATTGACTAAGCATCTTTATATCATCAACTAATGAGCATTTTTATGGTTCATACTTGTATCCTCTGTTTCCTGGTACTTCCTTGCCTTCATGATCTAACATCTTAGGTCCAATTTTCTGAAGTTAAGACAAGATTTTAACAAATGTTATAAATCCTGTGAAAGAGGTGTACAGCTGTAAACATCTAACTTTAGTAAGGTTATGACTGGGCATACAGTACTTTGTCAATGAGTAATTTTAAATGTCTATTATAATAATGGTGTTGTATTAATTTTCATTTCCAAACTTTGACAGCTTTACAATCATGTAGCAGCTGCTTTAAAAAGGTTGCATTTAGTATGTATATGGCCCACCTTTAGGTGCTTTACAATGAACAGTTAACCCCAGCAAACCAGAAACAGATGTACAATTATACTTCAAAGCAGTCCATGCTGGTACTCATTTTACTGACCCAGAAGGGGGCAGAGATTGAGCTGGGGGAGACCTCAGGATTGGGAGGCAGGGATTTGTTGACCCCTCAGCTGCTTAAAAGGCATCTTTGGTGCATTTCTATGATATAAAAGCTATACAACCTGGATACTTCTATATCAAAAATATTGGATGGCCAATGCAACACATACTGAATAAATTACCAAAGTTAAGAAAATGCAGTTTAAAAAAACCTTTATAAATTATATTTTTTCATGTGACCAAAAGAACTGGTTCTGTATCAACCAAGCAATTAATGTTAAACTATGAGCTAGTTCTCATTGTAAACTTACATTATAGTCAGGTCCGCCAAGTTCCTTGATGCGGTCCTGCCAGTGCCTCTTCTCCCTTAACAGCTTGTTGATTTCATCATTTAAGTCTCTGATGCGGAATTCCCCAAGACCAGCTACAACAAAACAGTTCTGTTTTTAAACATTTTTTCCTTAAACATAACCAGAGTACTACAAAAAGCTTTGGTATTCACTAGCTTTAAATTTTCTTTAACAATTTTTGGGGGTATAATTAATATAAAATTAATTAAATTATTAAAAAAAAGATCAGTGACTGTGTTAGTTACTAAAAAATTATGCTCATCTTACTACTGTAAGTTAAAGTAAAAAACTTTAGTTATAGCTGTATTCAAATTTAGTTATGTTCTTGGTTGAAATGGTTAATAAAAAGTCCAACGCATGAGCAGAATAAGTACAAAGCCTCTGTAAAATTAACTAAAATTTAACTCAATGTTAAGTGAAAATCTTAACAGTTGCAAACTATCGAGATTAGCAAAATCTTGCCAAAAGTAATAGTATTAAAACTTCAAAGCATTAAAAAAATTACAACTGATATTGATTTCAAGTTGATTCTATCAGCATTATAGTCTTTGCCCATACATTTAGAAATTGCCAGGTGGGGGTAAATATGCAAAAGAGGCCACAGGCTAAACAAAGGGCTGGTCAGTTGTATACAGTTTCCCTTCTAAAGTTATTCTGTGCATTGTTCCATGCTGAACAGAGTTATAAATTATATACAAGTAAGCTTAACCCTAGAAGGCATGAAGAAAAAAAAGTCACAAAGCCATGAGCTGGGGTGGTCAACCTGATCCTTCCCCCTCTCCCATCAAAGAGTTTATTAAAAACCAATAGAAATAAAACAAGTGGCTAGTATATCTAGACCTATACACTTAGCTTTGAACTGGTTCTTACCATTCTGAATTTGAGCAACTTTCTTTGCCACTTCTCTGATGATCTAGTATGCAACAGTAAAAAAATAGAAAATGACAAAAATTATTATGTTTGTATGATAGACTGTAGGAAAAACTATAAATTAAATGAAGTTTTGCAAAAAGAAATGCCCCACCAGATCTACATACACCTTCTGCCATTCATTACAGGGAATTAAATACTGTAGCACTCATTTGCAACCAAAACATCAGCAAATAAAGCAATTTAAGGACAATCATTTATAACAAATAACATTTGTTTCGATGTATGAGAAGCACTGTCAATCATTGACAAATTTTGCATATTCATATTAAACTGTTGATAGAAAAATAAAGAATTTCATTTGTAGCATTGGGCACTCAGGTAAGAAAAATCACATCACAACTAGAAAAATATTTGCATCTTGAAAGTCAATTGAATGATCATGGTCAACTACAGAAATAAAAAATCAGTTCATTTCTTGTTTCAGCACAGACATGACAATCAATAGCTTATATTGTACAATCATTACAACTGGATAAATATTCTTCAAACAAAAACCTAAGTTCTACTACTTTTTAACTAACAATTTATGCAATCATATTTTTGATATTGGAAAAAAATGGTTGTATTTTGATTCCTTATAATTTATACATTCCTACAAAGAGGCCTAGATGCAATTTTGTACAACAAAAATTGCCAAACCTGATGGTCTAATTCTAGTTAGGTATAACATATGTACAGTTTGTAGATCTGATGTATATTTGTAGTTTGAACAACACAATACCTGAAAAGGCTTTCCTGTGTTTTTTTCAGTGACCTTCACTACTTTACTATATTTATAATCTTAATAACAAAATTTATTTCTTTACAAGTTTATCCTCACCTGATGCCTCCATTTTTCTGCCTCTTGTAGATCACTACACTCAGTTGCAAGGAATGGTCTCCGCTCCTGTAAAATGTAAAATAAAACTGTGTTAATAAAATTTTAATTCAATCTTTTTTGAAGCAAAGGAAAAAAAGTCTTTTTTAAACAGGGTACAAATTTATACTAGAAGTTATTGGAAAAACAACCACAATAATCATTAAAAAGAAAGGAACCCATTCGTGGATAATGAAACAATAATCAAAGGAGATTTTAGACTCTTTAACTTTATTTGAGTGTGTACCTTAATTGTGAGGCCTGCCTCTTTCTTCTGGAGGTCATACCACCGAGAAAGCATTGTCCTATTCATTTAATACATAAATTAGAATGATCAAATTTCATTAGTACTTACATGAATTCACAATAAATTAAATCCAAATCTATTAATCTTTTAAATTTAGTAACCAAAAACTGAATGAATAGTCAGAGCACTGTATTAAAACTGAAAAAGAGGAAAGAAACAACGTCATGCTTCAGATTATTTTAATCTACAAAATAGTTTCAATTAAAAAATAACCAGTGCTTAGAGCAGTCTGTCAAGACAACCATGCGATGCCACTTCACATCACCAAATAATGCATTTTGCTGCTTGATAGTTATGATTTCAACATTTTGACTGTAAGCTACAGTAACTGTATATTACAAGGCTGCACAGAGATTAGAATTTTATCTTTGAGTGTTGAAAAAATATCTCAATCTATAATCTTAGTTTCTTTTTTTTGTATAAACAGTTTTCTAAAACCCAAAGTACATAGTTACAAAATACCAAAAGGGAACTTCAGCTGAGAAATCCTACACAGACCACTACACTTAAATCACATATTAAGAGATTCTCTCAGGCCTCAAACACCAGATTACAACACTGGAAATATTCTGCCCTTTCTGTAAGATCTTTTAAGTCCCCTCCTCTCTCCTCCCCCATAGGGGGTTAAAAGTTTAAGCCTTTAGACAGTTTTCATTGCAACTAAAAATAAGTTCAATCATTGTTCATCGTAATTAGTCCTGACGTGCTAGATCAATGATGATCAATGATCATGAATGAATTTAATGGATGAAATTAACCGATTAATATCGACGAGCATCAAATAATCAATGATTAACCAACAGTCACATGGATGTTTCTGTTAATTACATCAATTACCATTAATTTAGTTGATTATTTGTTAAACACATCAAGTTGTCTTTCATATGTTTCCAATCAAGTTATTGATAAAAGTGTGATATTGTTTAACCATCGATTAATATCGATTTTTATTGATTTTTAATCAATCACCAATTTCATCAATCTATGGTAGCATGCCAATTAATCAAAGTACTGTTAACCACAGTATTAAAAAAAATTCTATATTTTGACAAAATTACATTAGTTAACTCATTTAAAGAAACACATTCACCCACAGAAGGGTTATGTTTGCTTACATATATCATACATCCGTATCCACATTTAAATGATTTAAATTTTGTAAAATACTCAATGATCAATATATTATTTATAAAAACTATATATATGTTACACAATTTGTTCTCATATTTTGGACAACATGATGCCAATTAACTCCCCTGGTTCTAGTGTAAAGTCTTCTGAGCACCCAAGGTTGTCAACATTTTGCTCATGTTCAAATTAACAAATACAACCTTACACTCGTACCTTCCACTAATTTTAGAGTTTTTTTGTTTTATTTCAACAACGATCCTGGACAAAAGCCTTTAAAGAGACAGTTTTCACCTTTGAAATACATTATCACACTTGTACTGCCTAACAAGTGTTAACAGGAATCCGAAAAAGCATAACAAAAGCCAATGTAAGGCTTTGCTAAAGAAGTTATTGGCTCAACTTGTTCTTATCATCACACTAAAACCGAAATTTCGTCCAGGGCTGTCAGGTTATCAAATTAGAGCCATAACAGAGGACAGCACAAACTTACATTGCTTTCTCCGCGTTCCTCGCCTGTAAGGAAAAATATAAAGTGTTCATGAAATCCAGCTGACATTTTGTCAAACCAAAACTACGAGATAATTTCTTCTTACCATTTTTGATTTTGATTTCTGCACAAAAACTTGTTGAACAAAAATTAAGTAAGCTTTTTAGCAAACTTCTTCAGAAATGTCACGATCTCTTTACGTCCGCCATGCTGGCTGCAACACCGCTGATCTTTTGGAACTATCCTGGCGGCTCAAGCTCGACCTTTTACCCACAACTCACAGCAACCGTTGCTTCTTGCTGATCGCCATCTTTGTTTGTGGTGGAAAATGGCGTATTTTGCAAACCTTGTGCGTGAACAGTTGGCTGTTGTTCGGAGTGTTGGCGGATGGAAAGGTGCTTTTTATCGTCTGTTAAGAGAAGGAAATGTGCGTGTAGGAACGCTTGTTGGGACAGATCAATATGGTAACAAGTATTACGAAAACAACACCTATTTTATGGCACGAAACCGTTTTGTTGAGTACCCCTATGTAGACAGACTCACGTTTGATGCGAGTCAGGTGCCTCCGGAATGGCACAGATGGCTACATAATATGACTGATGATCCACCGACGAAAGTACCGCCACCGGAGC
The DNA here is from genome assembly GCA_026413305.1 of Hydrozoanthus tunicans. Classification (NCBI taxonomy): domain Eukaryota; kingdom Metazoa; phylum Cnidaria; class Anthozoa; order Zoantharia; family Hydrozoanthidae; genus Hydrozoanthus; species Hydrozoanthus tunicans. The sequence continues at coordinate 21,199 of JAOBAT010115079.1, forward strand.
GAAAGTTCGCGCAAACACGATGGGTAAATGCTACAGGAACAAAGAAAGAATATGTGCCTTATAGTACCACGCGACCGAAAATTGAGGCATGGGAGCCCCCGAAGAAATAAACTGAAAGTCATTTTACATGTTTTGGAGCATTGAGATAAGGGAAACATTTAAAGTGACATTTTCGAATTTACCATTGCTATTTTTGATTCAGCATAAGGCAGTTCTGTAACCGAATGTATACTAGTTAGTAACATTGGCACTGCAGGTTGCTGTTGTACTTATTTGATTGTATATAAATGATTAACATGCTGCTATGGTTGTATTGTTTAAGCATTGTCCAGTTTTTTCATTGACTCATTGATAAACACTTGCTGCCACTCCATCATCATCATCATTGCCATCATAGAGACTCAATTCCCAGTTCAAATTGAAAACCTGATAAATAATAGACAATCTAACTTGTCTCTTGTCATCTGTTGCCCCTTGTAAGTGATGGTATTTATACAGCATTGTATTTGATGACAAAATGGTGTGCTGCCATGTCCATTGACATTTACAAGAATAAGGGGATGTAAGAAATTTAGGGTTCATGGTTAAGCAAGGCCTTTTTTCCTTCATCTTGGCAATCTTATATTTGGACAGACCTGTTCAAGTTTGTATGCCCTGTATTGTGTCCAACAAATCTATGGTGTGATGACAGTGTTTTCCCTAGATGTGAAAGTAGACATTGGAAAAACACAAGTAGGCGTAGCAAAAAAACTTTTTATTATCCACTCCGCCTTAGAGTTTTTCTTTTTCAAACAAATATTTGAAAAGACAAAAGAGTAGGCATTGCAAACTGCAGAGTTGCAGTAGGATGCGACAGCCGACGGCTTTTTTTGAAAACACTGGATGACAGTATTGTGATTTAAATGTTTCTCCTACAAGCAAAACTGCCATACTTGCTGATTTCTTTTTTAATTTTACCTTAGAAACAGCTATAGATAAGTAACTGAAAATGCTGAAAATTTGCTCCACTTTTTGTGTTTGCAACCTATTCAACAGAATATTCAAAGTCAGAGCAAAATGCCTGAACACTGTTACAAAGCAGCATAGTGAAATAGTTACAGTAAATTGTAAAATGTGTACATAGTTTGTTTGACAAAGGTGACAATTGTTTTAGAAAAAATGCCTCGATTAATTTCTGTTTAAGATTCCCTTGCATATTTAAAACTATGTCTTGGGTTGGTTATGAGATGTCAGGCTGGTTCTAAGTGCTGTTTGTTCTTGTGTTCAGCAGTTTGGTTTCAATTTGCTGATTGCTTGGCCACAATTTTTTGTGGCTGCGCTACAGGAACAAGTTTCTTTATATATTACTTCTGAAGGATGTAAGTTGTGATCCTTCAAGGTAAATATACAGTAGTAAGGGGTTTTTTGGTTAGCCACAGAATGACAAACATGTTATTGTCTTTGATCAGTTATGGCTAGTTTGCTTTTTCATTTGTTTGTCGGTGTTTTGCTTTGTGAATACACGTTGCTGGTTAAGTGTTCTTATCAAACTTTTGCAGAACCATCCTGCAACCTCAAGAGCAACTCAAGACGTAGTTATAGCTGATGGAGATCGTTTTAAAATGCCTCAAAAGGAAGATAATTGAGGTCAATTTGATTTTTGCTGAACAAACATTGCAAAAAACTGATTGTTATTAAGTTTTTGATGTAATGCCAGCTCTGAATTTCGCTTGATGGTCCCTCATCTTGGCATCTACCGTGCTCTTTACTCTCGCCAGGATGATTCTGTAGAAGAGGTTGAAGTAGCACGATACCGTGATAGTTCTTACAGAGGTATTGATCGTCTCCTTTAGCTAACTTAATCAGATAGCCCTGCTTCAAGTTGCCCGGCAATCTCTCTTCCTGCCAACCCTTCACAAAGAGTGCATTTATGGCGTTGACTGGTGCTTTGTAGGCTTGGTTTTTGATAATGTCTGGTCCAGCTTCTTTCTGATTCCTCGAGGACTTGATAACTGTCCTTATCTCTTCTTTGGTGGGTGAGATAGCCCTCAACTTAAGAGTTTCTGCTTCTGCATGGTGGCTGCGCCATGTCACTCATCCCTCTGCAGCTGTGGTACTGAGTCCCTTCTCTCCGCTGCTTCTTATTGCAGCTCCTCGCAGTAGCGTCTGTTATCCTGCAGCCTGACTCTTTCTTCGTTTTTATTGTGGAACTCGTACTGCTTCTGGTCTTTTGTCTGGCTGGCTTTAATCTTTGTGCCGTTCAATTTCTCCGTTTTCGACTTTCTCTCTTCAAGCTTCTCTCATGTTCCCTCTATGATCCATGCCCTACTTCTCCTTTCTTCCTTCCAAGGCTTTCTTCGCTCCTCGAACTTATTCCGAGGGGCCTTAGCAAAGGTTTGATGTTATGGTTCCTCGTCCGTCAAACTTTGTCGCTACCCTCTTGGTGTGTATTTTCGAAATTCAGTTGCATCTTATGTAGCAATGGCCAGAAGACGGAAATTCAGTTGCATTTTATGTAGCTATGACCAGAAGACGGTCTGATTCATTCGGCGCCAGCTCCCCTCGTGACTCTCCCATCTAGCAATGACTTTGGAAGAGTCTTCGAGTACAGATGTAGTCTGTTTGGTTGTGGTTTTTCTAATCTGCGTTTTGGGACCCAGACTTCATTGTGGATATCTTGATGTAGAAAGACAATACCTTCTATGACTAAGTCATTGTCGGCGCAGAAGGCCATGAATACATATGTGTTCATTTTAGTGCAGTGCGTGTGATGTGGTGATCCGCGCCATCTTTATTCCTATGCACTTTGACATACCACTCTGCAGTTCCTGGAAAAACTCTGTGGTGGTTGGTGCATATGCGATTATAATTCTCAGTATGATCCTTTTAGGCCCAGTCCTGAGGCATGGTGAGGGCCCTCAGTGCTTGTTCAGAGGGCAGGATTCCTACTGTGTGCGCTGTTGTTTCTAACTCTGTCAAGAATACAGGATTATTTCCCTGAATTTTGTTCAATTCTCCACCGTTTTTGTGTAATAAGTTAATTCACCAGGCTTCACCAGGACAGCCCGTTGGTCAGCTTTACTGACCTGCTTCCATCCCCCATGCACGCGTTGACGTATAGTAGGGTTTGGTATGGGGGAAGGGGAGTAGGGGCATCTAGACCGATACCTTAGCTCCTTATGGAAAACAAGTTAAGAGAAGATAATCGTTTAACTTAAAAGCTTCACTTCAAGATTGGGGGTTTTGTAATGGCCATCAGCTACGGTGAAATACCCACAGAGAGCAACAATTGTGTTGAAACTGGATGGGAGAGCAAGGAGAAGCTTCTTAGGAAGGAAAAGGAATCGATTATAACTGCACGTAAAGAGAGAGAAAAACGTGCTAGAATGATTAAGGTTTGACGAACGTGTCTTACAATTTCGACATAGACATGCAATAACGCGCTCTCCGATTAACAGATTGGCGTGCATCATGCGAATGCATCCACAGTGACGCCATCTCTGTTTCAGTTTGTGGAATAAAGATTTTCTAACAAAAGTTACGCAAATACGCTCAGACTCGTGGTTGCCCGTGCTCTCGCCGTGCTCTCGCCGCAACATAGAACACAACATTGGCGAGATTTCTTAGTTTGAGGAATAATTCGACAATGTTTTCTCTTGTGAAAACGCGATTGCTACTGGTCAGGATGGAACACTTGATTCACCAAAAGAGAACTCTATCTAAGACTTGCTGTCCCATTAACGCTTCGTTACCCACCCCGCATGGCTAGCCCAGTTGATTAGGCGCCAGTCTGCCGTGCAGGGGGCTAAGGTTCGATTCCCAGCGGCCGGGCCTTCGCTCAAATGGTTAGATCTTCGCCCGCGTCTCCTTTGATAAGGACGCTACCACCCAAGAGTAGGAGCATTACAATCTCTATAATTTAAAACTGACAGGAAGCAAATGTAGAAATTAGACTACGTGCTAACATAGCTGGTTACTTCGTACCTTGTTTGTAGCGGCTATATTAATAATAATAATAATAACAATAATGGTGATGATAATAATAATAATAATAATAATAATAATAATGATAATAATAATAATAACAATAATATTTATTATTTATATTGCGCATTTTAACATATGTAGATGATCAAATGCGCATTACAGTGGTAAATTTTAAAACCTCTCTCTATAGTTACAATGTTTTCAAACTATCTAAACAAAAAGCGTGAAAATAATGATTAATTAAAATATTTAATTAAAACTAATGAACAATCTAAATACAAAGCGTAAGAACGGATGATTAATAATGATTGTTTAAAATTATTTAAACTAATGTAAGATACTGAAAGCTATAGCAGTGAATGTTTTGATTCATCAGTTGTTTTACAATTACTGAGAATTGAATCCCCAACTGGAATCCCCAACACGCAAACGACGCCCCGGCCGTCCCGACACAGCCCTCCTCAGGTTTCTGCCTAGTCAGCTGAGGAGAGTGAGACAGTCAAACGCCGCACACGCATCAGCGACACCGCCAGAGATTCAGCTTCCAGTAATACCAAAAGCTAATTTAAATATTAACCATGAACTAAAACATTTCAGCATCTTCCACTTACAATGGAGTTACTTGTTTTATTTTGGATTGTTTTCCGTTATCTCAAACTCCAAAGTTTAGAATGATGAACTGTTGAACTTATTTGGTTTTACATCAGCGCCCGTTCGGCCGCCATTTTCGTTGAGCTGTAGAAGTGTACTCTATTTCAGTATTTAGCTGTTCGAGGGATTACAGTGCTGTTCAAAAAGCAGTCATTAAAGTCTCATAGATGCCACCTTTTAAGCTTCGCTTCAGGCAAACTATCATTTTTCTAAAAAACACAAATTTAGATTCTGAGGATAAATTACGTGTCTCTTTGATTTTTATTTTATGCTTTTATTGGTTATTTTATAACTGAGCAATAAAACGCTATATCTGTGTCTCGACGGCTAGTGGCTTTCAATTTTTTTTTCCGATTCTCAACAAATCTTCCTTGCATGTGTTTATAAATGTGTTCTTATTCCTTAAATACAAAAGGCATAGAAGTCCGTTCACTATTTATACGACATCAACACGGGCATCTTTTTTCTATAAACTCTCGTTTCTCTTGAGTTGAGTTACACTGTAGAACTGGAATGGCTGAAGATATTCTTGACGATTTGAAAGGCCCCGTTTTCAACAGAAATAGCTGGTTCATTTGGTAGATAAGACTTTTTATGCATGGGGGATTTGCTGTTGTATTGTGCAACAAGAAACAAATGAATATAGAAGGTAGTTGCATGTACTTGCATTAATTATTGCTTTAATGCTTTTATTTGATCTCTAGGCAACATACCAGGTAGGAATCGTACTTGGTGTGTTGCGATGAGATTGAACGATTGTTGTTTTTCGTATATATTATATAGCCTTTCTTGTAGTTTTCTTTTTCTATATGCTAAGGTCATAGCCGATCAGTAAAGCAATCTTCCTGATAAAAAGACTTCAAAACTAAACTCCGTTGAAAAATTTGTTTAAAACTTGAAAATAAGCATGCTGTCGGCTTTTACCTTTTCACTTCCAAATAAGATTTTGTAAGAAAACTTATCATTAAATGGCGTTTATAAAAATGATTTGACTTTAAGAGTTGAGAAGAGCTTACGGGTTTTACTTTTCGATTCTTGTACTGGTTTTCTCTTAAAAATTATACGAACGAGAACAATTACCTATTCACGTTGTCTCAGCTGCAAAATCGAAATTGCTGGTGGCTGTATAAGCCCAAGTAATCTTTAAACATTACAATATGTATGTTAAAATTGATGACTTTAAATGCCTTCATTAATCAAATTCATGGTGCGCATTTAAAGCAAAAGTCTGCTGGTTGTTCCATTTCATGCTATTGAGTTAGTAAGCCAATATTTTCATTAGTTTTTTTGTGTTAATTACATAATGAAGTTGGCAATTCATACAGTACTTGTGTTAAAGATTCGGTAAAGCAAAAGCTCTGCTCATTTGGAAGCGCAACATTGTTGCAATTGCAGATCTTGCACTGATGAACATTATTGCAGCACGGCGTCTTTGAACGACTTGTGACCAACAGCTGTGGGTGTTAATTACAAGAAATTTCAATTTACAATTTCTTGGCTTGGCAGAACAAATTTTTCATATTACTCATATTATCAAACTTTTAAGGTAAGCGGTTTTGTTGGTTTTTTACACTTCCTTGCCGTGTCAGTTAAGAAAGATTCTAGCTAGACGGTACAGTGCTCGTCGGATTTTAATCTACTGCTTAGCTAAACCATGGGTCTTCTAATTCGTCTCATAACAAGCACTCAATTTTATTATTCATATTCGAAGTTATTATCCGAACTTTGACTTGAACTGCGTGGGGAAGCAAAGAGTGAAGTGGAGAAGGTAAAGATGACAGTGCTGACGTGGTTTCTTCTTGTCTCGCTCTTTAAACCATCATTGAGACGAAAATGAAATCGATAGAAACCCTTCCAAACTCCTGTAACGAGCACGGACGTGTCCACCCATAAATCAATTAGAAACTCAGTGCAATTGGAAACAAAGGTTAAAATTAATCGAAATTTAGTCTACACTCATTACCTGAGGTTAATGCTAATCCTATTTGGAACAGCGCAATTTAATAGTGGGTTAAACGTTAATCTTCGATTAGCGATTTCAATCTTAGTTTATCGCTAAGGCGGGGTTTTGAATATCCGGGGCCCCTTGTTGATGTTTGTTATTGTTGTTACACCTCGTTTTGTTAGTCTTTCTAATTTTTCACTCATCTTTTTAAGTTTACGTTTTTACCGTGTGATTCATTTTATAGCTGCGATCGTACTAGAATGGCGTTAAAAGCTAGCAACAAATTATTTCTCGTACCCGACAAAAGTACTGTTTTTTTTCCTAACTGAATACCTTCCCTTAAGTCATTTTTTGAAAGTGAAAATCTTTGTTAAGAAACAAAACTGGATTTGTTAAAGTTCCACCTAAACGGGGCAGCTGCTGCTTTGGCGTGAGAAAATCATTAAAGTGATGTCCCGGCTGAGACGATAATTAATCACTATAACTTGCAATCTCCTCCTTCTTCTTTTGTTTTATTGAACTATTTTAGTTCATACAGGCAACCGGCAGAGCTTCTATCGATAAACTACTATAATATAAGACATCGTTGTTCAGATCCTGAAAATTTCCTGGCTATCTTTACTTTGAAGATCTCGTCTCCGTCGTTCTCTCGATTCTGTTAACTGAAAATAATTTTTTTACTGATAGCTTTGCAACATTAATAAACTTGTACAATAACTAGCGTGGATTTCTTCTTCTTCTTCTCGTTCTTCTTCTTCTTTATTTTTGTTTTTGTTGCTGTTCTTCTTGTTGTTTTTCTTCTTCTTTTCCGTTTTCTGGTACTATATACGCACTATTTTAAGAACCAGTAAACGTATGCGAGGCTCGTTTTAAATTTTTTCAGCGATTTGCATGAGCCTCGAATCAGTGTTCCTAAATTGTTCTTATTTCTTTGTGTGGTTTGAAGAAACCTAATCCTAAGGTATTGCAGTACATATATTGGAAAACGAATTTGACCAATTAATCAAAGTGGCTGGATTTATCGTGCATTTGGTGAGTAATTTTCCCATGGCGGTTTCCAGTGAATGTAAACTACGAGACATTCGTTCCTAGATATTAGGTTAGTGATTGAACCTTCAGTAGAGTTTGAAAAAACAGCTTGTCCTTAAATCGTTCTAAAATTTTAGCCAAACTGAGCCTCACTGTTCTTATAAAGTTGAACTCTGAAGAAAAAAGAACCGTGTGCACAAAAAAGTCTGCACGCAACACACTTCAAAGTTCTTGCCAAACATTTTAACTAGCAATTCATCTAATTTCAGGCTTTTTAATGGCACCTGTTATTTGCTTTTACGTTTTGAAAGAACACTCAATGCAAAGAAAAAACAAAATTTAGTTTTCAAAAAAGCTAAAATAGAATTTACCGTTTCCCTGGTGACTAATTTTTACGCAATTTTTAACACCAAAGGTAATGAAACCCATTTGATGATCGCCGAGAATATTTCCGTTCCCAAAAAGTCATTAGTGCTAAGTCTAATAATAACAATAGCTGTACTTCTGTATAACGCAAATGTTTTTAGCTGAGACCGGTCAATACGTGCTGGTATATAGTAGATGGCGAAACCGAAGAACGTCCAATATTCGGGCTTAATGCGTGTTGGTCCCTTCTTTAACAACCCTAAAACTGCTATACTGGCCATTTAAAGAAGTAAGTGCAAACGATCTCGATGACTGCTTCAGTGTTTGAGTATATTCAGCGAAGAAACTCGCTAAATACTACATATTGCTTTGATTTATTTTCTGAAAATTCCAAATTAAATTAGGTCCTAAGGTAGACTTCCTTGTTATATTGGTGATAGGTTAATTGCGACAGTTCAGTTTTGAATTTTATCATTTAGCATTTCCCTAACAAGCCCTAACCTTCTCTTGATAAAACATTTTTTTGTTCAAAATTATTCTTACAGTTGAACGTATCAATCCGTCTTAAATTATGCTAGTGCCGATGAAAAAACAGGTTTTTATGTGCTTCAGTTTTTACAATCAAACAAAAAATAATCAAAAACATTTTTTTTTTCAGTTTAAATCATTTTCACAACCAAATGTAAGTTTCATCCTTTTTTACTTACGTAAAAGAAAAAATACGTATTTAGCTTTTCTTTAATCATCAACTCATTACTAAAACAGTTTTATTGTATAGAACGGAACTTTGATGTGGAATTCTAAATTTTTAATTTGTACACAAGTACTAGTTCGTATACTTTTCGCGAATAAAACGTGTACATAAATTAATGATACAAAACCAGGCATGACTTCAAAAGTACGTTTAAAACTCAGTTTTAAACTCAATTTTAAGTTTTTTTTATATTCATCTTGACATTTTGAGCGCATGTAGTAGCGGAACTGTTAGTAAGGCTCGGGTAAAACACAAATTTGGTGCGGCTCGGCTTAAGCCCTATTAACACTACAGTGACGAAACTATTGGTACGGCGCGCGCCACTACCTATCCGTGCCGAACCAAAAAAGTTGGTTCGGCACGGATAGATTTTGTCGTGTAAACGACTTTGCCTCATCCATACCGGACTACAATTTCACATTTGGACTACATTTTCTGCATTTGGACTATGTCGAGAGGTAGTCCGGGCACGGATACCCTTTGTACGGCTATCACAAACATCAGCACGGGCGAAGACGAAGAACAAAATTTTCTTGGAAGTATATATTTTCAACGCTAAGGTTTACACCAACTGCTCAAAAACTGGTTTTCTTGGCAAGCCTGCTTGATTATTGCATTTATGTAAATTACATATTGAAAATAAGAGAAGTTCTAACAAGCCCGAAAAGGATCAAAAGGATTATATTGGTATGTATGTGAGAAAACCACTAGGAACAATCAGCTGAAACCCCGCGCGCCGCTTATACGCGGTATATAGGACTCGTTATCAGGGCATTAGCTCATTCACCATTAAAATATGATAACAGTCTTTTTTCGCTATTTTTGTGAGCAACGGTCGATAATCGCGTTTAGAAAAAAATAAAGCTTCAAACAAATTCATGAAACAAAGTAATATGCAAAGGAAAACAATTCACATGCAACAGACAATTTTGCCTGTTATGGCGGAAGATCGCATGCACTGTTGCGACAATTTTCGACTATTTTTACAGGATAGTACAAATTATATCCTAAAATAACTTCGTAAATTTGAAAAATGCGATAAATTTAATTCATTTTGTTGTTATAATCTTAGTTCTTATCACCTCCGAACTAAACTAGCTCGTTTTCTTATATATTTTCACCCAGGACTCTTGAATGCTAACTGGTTAATGTGTGCTTAGCAATGGGGGCTACCGTCACGTGGTCCCAAGTAGCCAATGGCATAATAGCCTTAGTGTCGATGATCTCGAATGGTTTACTGTGTCTCGTTATAGTCAGGCATCGAAACATGCTGAGAAGCTCTTACAACGTATTAATTTTACTCTTGGCCATCACAGACACCACCACAGGTCAGTAACTAGTAGGGAGTTTGGGATACGAGTACGGAAACACAGACAACGACGGTAACAATCAAGAGTGAATATAACATTTGCATGTTGGATTTGCACGCTGTAAACTTAGAAACTTCAATGTGAAAAGCTTAAGCTAAGTTTTTACGGCTGCAAGAACGACCTGGTAGTCGTCGATGAACATTGCTGTCCTCGTGTCTAAACCTTCCTGTTTCCTATAAGCGACACAGAACAAAAGACAGATCATGTACTGACTGATCTTTTGAATGATTAAAGATAGATACAGTAGCTAGATAGATAAACAAACTGACAGAAAGACAGACAGACAGACAGATATACAGACAGACAGACAGACAAACAAACAGATATACAGACAGAAAGACAGACAGACAAACAGACAGAAGATAGACGGAAAAACAGAAAGACAGACAGACAGACAGACTGACAGACAGATAGACACTAAGATTGACTGAGAGTATGTAAATGTTCTAAAACAACAAAAACAAATATTAATTTCTATTGAATAATCAATCGAGGTTTTGGCATGGGCCAAGAGACTAAGAAGTAGGAAGTACAGTGACCTACTGTCAGGAATGACTCATTTATGTCAGGTCTAGTATCGTGAATGGAACTGTCAAATGTTCCCAGTTCTATCTTAGTTTCTCTTTTTATATAATTACACTTTACAAAAATATAAAAGAAGGAATCAAGAAGTGAGTGAACGTTTAATTTTTCCCCGTCAAGGTATCTTCCTACTAGTCTCACCAACATTTGTTCTGGGACGAGAAAACGTTCCAGTCCCGTCAGGCACTGCAGGTGATCTCTTTTGTCGCATTATCGTCCGCGGCTTCTTCGTGTGGGTGTTTGCAAAGTTTTCAGTTTCCATGGTAACCTGTATGGCAATTGAGCGCTGGTGGGCCATTGCTCGTCCAACGGAGTACAAGAGATTCTTCTCTAGACGCAAAGCCGTTCTGTACAGCGCTGTGATGTTGCTTTGGAACATGGCCTGGGTGTCACAAATTCTCTTTGAAGGTAGTTAAGTTTCTCTTGTATTTTGTTATCGTTTTTACTTTCCAAAAATATGAATAGTCTTAAATAGCTTTTTAACTTTTTCGGAGTTACCTACCGTAATCCCTTAAGACTGAAACTGATTGTAATAAACGAGTGCGCAGCTTAGGTGCCAAGAAAATAGCAGCAACAAGGTCCTGCATTTACGAGGTGGTGACTGTGGTTTAAGAGACCAACAGATATAGGTTCGCCATGGGAGTTACGGCGGCTGGATACAAGGATCTTATGTCCTTTTTCAGTGGCCTGGCCATACAGTGATGACGAGCTCAAAGGAGAACAAAACAGCTGTGCACTGCTGCTGTCACTTCCTTGACACCTAAGCTGTACACTCGTGGCTAAGTTTGCTATAACTAATTGATTGATTGAAATGATACGACAGTTGATTCAGATTCGAATAAAGTTTTCCCAAATGACTTCATTTTTTAGTTGGAGCCCCTGTGAGGCATTTTTAGAGAAGTAAAACGCTTCAGCAAATCATACGGGCCTCTTTGTCTTAAAACCCCGTCAGTGTATCCCATGTGTTTTGTATCCACCAGTTTGCTTAAAACTTACCGCTGTTTTAATAGAAGTAACTCATATCATTCATTAAATTGTTTGTTTTTTTCTGACGAAACTGCAGACGATGAAGATCATAGTTACAGTATATAAAATCATGTCTATTAGTAATTGGAAAACTGATCATTAACCATCATAACGAGCAGGAACCTATGATCCATCGCTAGAAACACTAAGTGCATTAAAACCTCGCTGAAATGTCCCGGTCCACCGGTGGATCCACGCTATCAAATAAGTTGATTCCCCGCTCTGTCTTGGGGGTCGCGGGGGACTGGGGCTTCATTTGATTGGTGCATGACTTGTGCTTTTGTTTGAAGTCCGCATGGAAGTAATCGACGGCACGCCCAATTGTGTGTTCAAACAACTAATTAAGAACAAAACAGCCAATCAGACGCTAGTAGTGTTCTACTGTGGCCTCACTGTCTTTGTGCCTATGCTGATTACCATGGCAACGTACCTTCACCTGCGGTTTGTCGTGCGCAAGCAGATTCGATCCGCCGAGAATCAACCCGGTCAGCGGAAACAAGCAGAGCTTGAGCTGAAGCTATCCCGGATGGGAGGTTTTGTGGCTTTGGCGATTGGTGTTTTGTTCATGCCCAATCAAGTGGCCTACATGCTCACCAAGTTTGGCGTGTACTCGTACGATCATCCAATCAACTTGCAGATAGTTGTGTTGGCCATGTGCAACTCTTGTGTTAACCCGTGGATCTACTGCCTTACAAACAGGTGGGCGTCTGTTTGATTGTTCGTCTGCTGTCTATCTACATGCTATTTTGTTTGCCTCTCTGTCTTCTTGTCTCCCTGCCTGGCCTTTCTGTCTGTCTGTCTGTCTGTCTGTCTGTCTGTTTTTTGTTCCCCTAGATTTGATCGCTTTTTGGGGTAACCAGGAGGTTATAGAAAAAATTTTTGAAACTAAAAAAATAACTTAGTTTAAAAACCTGTTTTGTCATTGTGTTTTTTCGCAAGGACTTACAGACGAGAGTTTGCCCGTTTGCTGTGTCCATGTAAGAAAGATAATATTGTCGAGACTGGTACAACTACTGCGGCTACTATGGTAAATTATTCACATGTATATTTACGACAGTTTGTTTGTGTTTCATAAGAAAGATTTTCTAACCGATAGATGAACTTGTACCTGCTGCCATAACTACCGTGCGTATAAAACTCTACTAGTAAGAACTGAGCATATTTAAAAGTAACAGCAACATGCATGCATTTGCAAAGTAAAACTTTTTAGGGGAAGAGAGTCAATATTTTAACAAAAAAGTGAAAAGATTAACGGCACTGAACTGCTAAAAGACAAATGTCTAAGAATTCAGCTGAAAAGCCATCGACTAAGGCAGGTAGGTAGGTGGATAGGTAGCTAGATAGTTAGGTAAGTATGTAGGTAGGTAGGTTGGTAGGTAGCAGGTATACTGTAGGAGATAGGTAGGTAGTAGGTTGGTATGAGATAGGTTGGTAGGTAGGTATGTAGGTAGGTGGATAGATAGTTAGGTAAGTATGTTTGTAAATTGGTTGGTAGGTAGGAGATAGATAGGTGGTAGATGGTAGGTAAGTAGAGAGGTAGTTAGATAGTTAGGTAAGCGTGTTTGTAGGTAATAGGGGATAGGTAGGCAGGTAGCAGGTAAAGTAGGTAGATAAGAGGTTGCCATGGGTAGGTAATTGGGGGGTGGGTAGAAAGGTAGGTAGTGGGAGGTAGTTAGGTAGATAAGTAGATAGGTAGGTAGGTAGGTAGTGGGTAGGTAAGTTGGTAGGAAGTTAGGTAGGAGGTCGATAAGTAGGTAGATTGGTAGGTAGGTAGGTAGTTAGGTAGGTAGGTAGGTAGGTAGGTAGGTTAGGTAGGATCAGGTAGGGTACAAGATTATCAACATTAAGATCTAAACTTTTTATGTTTTATATCAAAAGTTCACTTTCTGTTTATGGTGCACCGCTTTTAGTTAAGAAGAATCGATATATGCTAAGAATCAAAGTGTGCCTAAAACAGTCAGAGTTAAAACGGAGTGCGGCGTAAGCCCAAGGGGTCCTAAGACTGTGGCTTGTCGGGGTATCAATTACTAATGCTCATGACTTGGGCATGCTGAGCTTTCTTAGCTTGTTCGTTTGTGTGGGAGGGGGCTTGGGGGATGGTGGCAGTTTCTTAGTCTAAAGGTTACGAATAGTTATAATTGTTTTAGAAAAATAGGAACTATTCGATAACTATTTCCTGTGTGCTTGTTTTTTTCAACGAATATAACAAACCACATACTGATCAAAACCGGTGTTTCTTTTTCAGAGCACTTTTCAGAGCACTGTGTAACCAGTGAGAGGTGGATCTTGATGAAACTAATTTGTACACCATTTGTCTAACGGCTATCACACGTACTTTGGATCATCTTGGTGTTTTGCATGAGTCCCACTACGTGATCATTAATGTAAAACTTGTTTTGGTACGCTAGTCCAGTTCTGCTGCCCATCTTAACAATTGAGTCGTGTTATTCGAGCCAATTCTCCTGGAGTTTAATCGAAGATACAAGTCAATTAACTTAAACTCGGCTATTGCGAATCCCGCTAGCTCGAACTGATTTTAATTTCTCATCGGCGTTTGGGTTACAGACACTGTATTAGAATTTCGGGTTTTTATTAGTAGTTAGATTCAGGATATAAGCATGCAAGGTTATAATTCGTTGAAAACGTAACCGCAGCCTCTCTCGACCATGTGGTGTTTATTGATGGAACCTATGTAAGCGCAAGTTTTCGAAACTTTTATAGCACAAGCAAACTTTTTTTTCCTACTTAAGTAATGGTGAATGCGTTAATTTTTGACAATGCTAGAACACCATTGTATTAATACTCCACTACCAACATTATTTTTGCATCGAAACAAGTAAAGTAAGACCTTTCTGCTCCCTCCCCTCTACACCCCCCAGCCCCACCCTTTGCTCTGCCGACTTTATGACATACTATTCTTAACCCCCCTTCACAACTGTGACGTGGTGTTTCATTCCCGATTTCATTAACGCACTAGAATGAAAAAAAATGAAAAATTTTTGCCATGTCACCGCTTTTTCTTCAATCAAATAACTTGAAATCTTCCGTTTTTATCAAGGCCTATCGGCCAATCAACCTACCTCCCTCCCCCCTTCCCAACCCTCTCCACTCCCCTCAACCTCCCCATCCCTAAAAACTAAGTCATACTTAAACTGAGACAGCCATTCATGTGGTTAGCTGCAGTAAGCACGAGCTCAACTAACCGCTGATTTAACTGGGCACAACTCTTCATATGTTACACATATACTTGTATATACCCTATTTGTATATTTCTTAAATTGTAAAAAAAAAGAAGCGTATGAAAAGTGGCAATCCTGAAAAGGTACTTTGCTAGGAACAGATGGAATCCCACTTTAGAAAATAAATATGAACAGCTAAAACTGATAATCTGAGTTAGGTCCTAAGCGATAGATATCAGAAACGGTTTCTCTCTAAACTAGAAAAAGACAATTTACTGTGTTGCCATTATGCCAACAGAAAAAAGCATAGTTGCCAGCAAGAATTCCGGTGATAAAACATGTCCCACAAAATAATTTCCATCCAAAATTTTGAAGTTGATCTTCTTTTTTCTTGTTGCTTAGAAAATCGACCTACAAAAGATGGAAAGAATAGTTGTATCATGGTATGAGTGACTCGTAGCTAGCCGAACTTACCACTAGATAAGCAAGATGTTCTGAATGATTTTCCTGCAGGAGAACAAACAAAACTTAGTCTTGATGACTTGGTAAAATCAACTATATGCCCTGGGTAAATATATGTTTATTATAACATTGCATGTCAAACAGCAAATCCTGCGCGCTGATTGGCCGAAAATGGGTCCAACAACTTCCATACAGGACCAGGAAGATAACAGTTTGTTCTCTTCTACTGATCTAAAACTGAAGCCATCTAATAAATATATTAATAACCTCGTATGCTTGGTGTGTTAGGGAAAATTTTTGCCCTTGGTTTCTCTCACAGACCTCCCTACGCTTCTGTGAATGACCTCGGGCAAACAACCGGCCGGAAAGACCTCGCACTTGGTTGTTAAGTAGGGCAGCGGGAGCTCGTTGTGAATATTGAACGGGCAGGGAGATGGTGCGACCCTCTACCGGGGTCCAGGGAAATGTTTATCGGGGAACTTTTTTTTGCGAACTATTCTCACTGAAATGCCAGTTCTGGGCACTTTAGGGTGTTTTTAGATATATTTGATTGGTCGCCTTTTGTAATTTCCGGCGACGATTGTCAGTTGAATCTAGACTTTAAATCTTGTTGAATGTGAACAAAA